>JANSTV010053015.1:0-13550 GCA_027564135.1 Lestremia cinerea
AATTGTCATTTCGGACCGGGCATACCTCATTCTGCACAGAAAACCACATCCTGAGACTCATCACCAAACCCATTAAACCGAAATCACTCGCGAATAATGCACCAATTTAGAACGCTTCATTTCGTCATGACGGCAATCGCTAATTTTACGATCAACATTTTATGGCTTTGATGGCCGTGGTATTTACCTCACGATGGGCTCAATCGTGCAATGCTCTGATTTTTCATTCGAAAATCAATAAAAATGATGTTAAAATCGCATAAAAATTGGTGAATGCACGCGGTGATGTTCGATCGGCGAAACAAATTCGTTTGCAATTAGTAACATTGGACGTGGAATTGGAAATTTCTCGCTTACGAAATGTCGATTGCATCGACGAATGATGAATACGAAAAACGAAAAACGAAAAATGATAAACGAAAATCGAAAAACAAGGTAATCAGCAATTGATCATTTGTCATGACTCCAGTGGGTCATCCCAATAAATTTCGTATCAGGGATCAACGGACAACTGGACCGTAATTCAAGCCAATGCACACGACACCGGTCGATACCCATCGACTGCACAATCAAACCGCTGGCGACGTGACACAGCAAGGACCTCCTATTGTGCAGCGAAAACCAAAACTGAACCAGAAAGTGATCAAAATGATGCAGTGCGGCTGCTTTCGTTTGGCCATCGGTCGATCCGCTCTTGTTCGTTCTCCGCGCCAGTTTCTTTCTGTGTCTCGAACTTCGTCGCCTTTCGACTGAGCGTATTGTTTTTACGGTGTCGCCGGACAATATTAAATTACGACACACAATTTATTGAGCAAGAAACGAAAACGAGAAAAAAACGAAGAAAAACGAGGAAAAAAAACACCAAAAATCTCATTCGGAACATTCGCGCAATCGGATGACATTGCGTCGGCAAAGCAGATTCAGTACGAAATTCGATCGAACATTCGGTTCATTCGACAAACCAATCGGAGTGAATATCAATTCTTTTGTTCATTCTCCTCAGTTCCTAATCGCGAGTGTTCTATTCACTGCACATCGTCTCCAAGACAATTCCACTAATCGAATAGCCCCCGGTTCATTCAATCGTCACCGAATGAACATCGGAAATTCAAACGAACGAGAAACACGAAAACTTATATTTCACGGTTCATGAACGATGCAAATTGGTTTGTTAGTCGAAGCGACTGCGTTGACCCAGCACCGGGATGTGCTCTGGTGGAATTCACACGGTCAGAGGGGGGAAGGCGGACATGGAGGAACGGACGGAGGGTCGTCTCAGGTCAAATCGTAAATTATCGATCGCGAGATGTCCCTTCGTCGACGTCCTAAATCTGATTTGAAGGAGTGTTTTGAACGTTTCACAATTCAGCCCGAATCGCTAAACATTTTTCTATTTCCTTGTCGCAACTGTCGTCACCGTGCCTCGTACATCGTCATCAACCATCATCGATGCACGCTGAAGCGGGAGAGAAAAAATCAATAAATAAACGATTATTTTCGGTTTGTGTTCGAATAATTCGCATCTCCTACTCGTGGCGCGATGTGCACTTTGGCCAAAAGTGCAACTTCGGCCCAAACAAACCATAATCGAAACCATGACTGCATAAAATATTTCACATATTTGAATAATTTTATTATTATTGTTATTACTCGAAAACCGAATACGATTAAGATGTTCGATAAACTTTTGAATACCACCGACACCGATCTGCATCCGCATATGATGCCTTTTGTCACACACACATACACACACACACACACACACACACACCGTCGCTCACTCAGCGACGATATGCAGATGCCGTTGATGACGAAGACGACGATACGCCGAAGCCGAAGCCCAAGAAATCGATTCCATTTCAATCCAATAAAAGTGAATAAGTGAAATAAATTTATTGAAATATCGACCCAAAGCCAGAGGTAAACGAACATAAATATATTGCCGAAACAATGAATATGGGACATCCAGCGATGTATGTGTGCCAGATAGATGGTCGTACCTTAGCTTCTCTGCGTCTCGATGCTCGGTTGATATTTGATTTTGAAATTGAAATTGCCATTCGCATATGCAATTGGCATGGCATGACTATGTCATGCGATTCGGGCACACATAATATGATGCATACGTTGGTGCTGGCCGCGATGCTGCGTTATACGTGCATCGGATCGTTTGGCTGACAGACGAGTGTGGGGGTCTTTTACAGTGAAACCGCTGCTGAGAGATCAGACCGTTTCGGTTAGCGACCGGTGAGACTATTCAAAGGCGATGCCATTCTGGTGATTCCGTTTGTTCCGCCACACACCAAATCGGCTACCCCAACAACGGCTGACTCAGACCCGTTCCACTGTGACTTGGTTGGACACAACAGCAGCCGCAACGGCAGCGTTCGAAAATCATGTTGAATATAATTGAGAATGAAATGCCATAAATCCAATTCTTACAATTACAATAATTAGCGTAATATATCATCTCTTTAACGATATTCACCACGCAAATATTCACCAACGAACGAACAAACGAAAAAAAAAACCACGTTTCGTTCCTTTTTCATCCATTTCGGGGCTCTCGTTCTTCGATTCTTTTGATGGAAAAATTATGGTTCTGCCGAAAAAGAAACCGAACAAACGAGCAAAAAATGCGATGCACGCGGTAGAATAGCCGAGTTGGACGGAGGAACGCGCGCGCGACCAATAACTCATATCGACCGATCTGATGGTGAATTATGAATGCAGTTGTGCTGATTTCATAATGGCTGGTGTTCACATTTGGCTTTGCCGCGCAGCACAAAGCCGATCGAAATGATGAAAAGCCTTTTAGGCGATCGCACCAGAGTGTTGATATGTTTGGTGATTGGCGGCAATTGGTTTCTGTTTGGCATTCTTGTTGTGTGTTGCTGCGTTTCGTTTGCAGAGCATTTTCTCGTGACTCATGGTGTATCGGTCGGTCGGTGAGCATCCCGAATCGATTGATTTTTGAAAAATGATCCGCTTGTTTGTTGCTTTTCGATCGCCTACGTAGCCGAGATGTCGGTATCGCATTGATAGTAATTACGTCGGGTGATTTGTTCAGCGATAGATGGCGGTTTGTGTGTGTGTGGAATGGCAGCAATGTGAATGATTGTCGGATGAGCTATGTGGGCTTTGGGGATTTGTTTCCATCAAGCAATGTAATTAACGCTTCGAATCGGGTCAGGAGATCGTTTTGTTGCGGAGCGGTCGAAGCGGTTGGTGGTGTAAGGGAGTCTCTGGTCATATCTCCGAACATGATCCCCTTCTGGAAGTCCACCAACCATCTGCAGGGCTGCCTTCAAATCGTACTCTGTTCGCACCCAACGTCATGCAAATTTTTCGGTTCAATTTCAAAAAGGGGTTCACCGACTGCCAAAACATCTGGCACACTCAACCGACGATCCATAAATCATCCAAACAGTTTCAATTACCATTTCGATTACCTCCGATTGATTACCTCTGGTCGACGCAGCAACAACGATATAAATCATTCATTCGGTTGTGGGAGACGCCTGCCTCGGCCCAGCATACCATTTTTTTCTGTTTGCTCCATCAAATGCGACAATCGCTCGCGCAGAAGAAGAAACTGACAATCATAAATAATATTCGCGTATCTTGCCATTGCCAAATGCCTACCTATTGCCAGTCGACAGAATTTTTCGCGCAGAGATAATTAAATTGGTCGACAATGCGAGTTGTCGACGTGGCAGAAATGCGCGGCAGACCAACGAAAACCAGCTCCATTCACAGGAATGAGATGTGAGTCGATTCACCGGCTATACGATCGAATCGATCGAATCGACTGCAAATCAACGGTTGAATGGAAAACTAATTGATTAAAAATGAAATGTATGTGACTCAAGTGCATGTCGCGAGAAGGAATCGGCAAAATTATTTCATATTTTTCGCGAAATTCGACAAGCCATTCATCGATCAGAGCTGCGCGCGCCGCGCGCAACATACAAGCACACACGCATGCGCAAACGGCTCACTGCGTTTTGCCTTAAACCGAATGCAAATGCTTGTCAATGCGGTTTACCTGTCGTCGTCGTCGTCGTCGTCATCGGTGATCGTCGTCATTTGAGTAATTAACATAATGCAATGTTTGGCCATTATGTCAAACATTTTGACATAAGCGGCCAGATTTCGATTCGATTTCATTAATTTTGCGATCGAACCGAAGTCGGATGGATCGAAACCGCTAAACGGTGACGGTAACGGGGATTGTGTCTGTGCGTCCGTTCGGCTGCCAGCCTGCGTGAATGCGACTGTTCGGTACCTGATTAGTTGAACGAGCGCGTACACTCGATCATGATTCCCAATCAGAACATCGCAACGGTCATTAAGAAAGCAATAAATTGATAATGATTTTGATTAAGATTGATGTCATTCGATGCCCCACACGGATTGTGTGCGTTTTCGCGATTACATTTTTTTGCCAACATTTCGTTATTTGCTCGGTTTTCGGACGGTTTTTTTTTTTTTTGGTCGTCGTTGCCACGAAATTTCGCTTCTGAGAAGTGAAAACTTGATGTTTTCATCGTGAATGAGGTCGCAACGAGAGATGATTCACGTTTCATTCAAGATTAATGCTGTCAATGACGTCACCCGAATCACTCAATTTGCGATCGCAATTGTTTGGAGCATATGCCACATGAGCCACTCGATCATTGTAACTAGTGGCATTGGTGGGGTGAGGTGAGGTGAGGTGAGATGAGGTGAGGTGAGCTGAGCAGAGCACCGAAACGCCATTCACCCAAAAGCCAGAAATCAATTCATTTCTATCAGCCCCTCGTTCCAGCGAACGGATGAAAGCAAAACGAAAGTAAAAAAGCCAACCACCACCACCACCGCCACCACCGAATTCCATTAAATTTAATTAAAGCAGAGACCATCTGCTTTGCGTTTTTATTATCCCAACAGACCCAGGCCACAGGCCACAGGGCCATCAACATTGTCGAGCGTCAAATGTTTGATGTTATAATATGTTAATGTTAATATCAGTTAATTTACACGTATTTCCATCGCAAGCGCGACCACTACGCCAGGGCGATTCAATGGAGCGATATCGCTCGCTCGCGCGCTCGCAGATATATTATGTGGATTCATCATGATGACCATTGACGCCACCACCGCCGCCGCCGCCACCATTGCCGTCACACCGTCACATTGATAAATATAAAAAAAAAAATCGTTTATGGCAAAAAGATATAACGAAGCCATCGCATGGGGTATGAGTTCGAAATGACCATCAAATTTTGACTAATGGCTGTTTATGTTCGGAACCAGAACGACCGAACGAACGAGCAGAAAACACACACTCACACACAGAAATGGGAAAAAAAAGAATCGAACAACATCACGCGATCCAGAAGAATTCATTTTGCATTCACGAACACCCGCGTGATGGCTGTCGTTTTCTTTCACTTCTGTTGTTTTCGGTTTCGGCGGTCAAAAAGTCGGGATGTCCAACCAGCCGAAGCCCAGGACACATGTCGGTTCGACAACACCAGGTTGCTGGCCAGCGGTCATAAACCATCCAGGGGTGGCAGCGATGCACGAGAGGTCATTGATCAGAGATTTTCAAGCATCGGCGGAGAGTCCTCGCCGCATATCTCACATGGAACGCGATTCGTTTCAAGCGTTTCACTGATTTCTTAATTTCTTCATTTTCGATCGCGACTACCGTCGTCGTCGTCGTCACCGTCGCATCGCCCAGTGCCCGGTGTCAATGTGGACCGTTTTGTTTATCATGATTTAAAGGCACGTTTAGCGTACAATCCGAACGGTGCACTTAGGCTTTATTGAACAATAATTGCGTGATGGACGCTGTGCCACCAGAAGATGGTCGATTCGATGCTCTCAAAACATAAATTTCGTTGATTTGTGTGCCGATGTCACATTTATTCCATGTCATTATCGGAAAATGCAATGACCAGGTGGTGGTGCGGCAGCAGCCGAAGAGACATGCAAGAATTGTGGCGATCAATTGCGTTTCGCTGACTTGGCTTCTGCTGCTTCTACTGCTTCTGCTGCTGCCGTCGACACCACTCAGCTCCGTATTGCGTTATTCTTTAGAAAATGCAAATATTTTCTCATCAATTTATTTGTTATTTTCTTCTTCTTCTTCTTCTTCTTCTTCTTCAACATCATCATCATCGTCGTCGTTTTGGTTGGCTGTGCTGTTTATTCCCTTTTTTCCAATTGGCTTTGTGTGTTTTTCCACATCGTCGTCGTGCCGTTCATTCAGTTGCGATCGTTGGAATGCTCTTCACTCTTTCCCTCTCCCGCCTCTCGTTCACATTTTCCTCGTTTTTTCTTTCACTTTTGCGTTTTTTGTTTCAATTTTTTCTCCCATTTTTTCTTCTTCTTCTTCTTCTGTTTCTTTCGAAATGTTTCTCCTCAATATTTATTAATTTAATTTGTTTGCACAACTTCTTCGATTTCTTCGTCGTCGTCATCAACATACTGTTTCGGTCGGTCGGCTATTTGTTTAGGTTTGACTTTTCGATATCAATACTGGAATCGAGTCGAATGGTACTGGTCGTGTGCGCGTGCTATTTACTGGGCTTTTAATGTTGATGTCATTATATTTTAATGTTGATTGTATCAACATCAATTGCCCCATGCCCGGCGCTCGCACAATGGCTCTGGGTCTGTCTTTGACATCGATGGATGAACGAAAAAAAAAAAAAAAAAAAAAAAAAATTCGAACGAAATATATCGAAGATGTTTCAAATAAGGTCACGTGCCTCAAGAGTTTATTTTCCATCAACGTCGCTTTTTTCACTTCACGTTTTCGGTTTTGTTGTTGCTTTTGCCGATTCGGAACATTGTCCGGGGCATTACTCGATCTCTCGATATTCGATGCTTGCATTATCGTTTTTTTTTTTCTTTTTAAAACGAGCAAATATTGCATGGCTCTGTCGTTCCGAAAATAGGTGTTTCCTTTTTCTATGCCAACGATGAATCATGTTTGCATCATTTCTGACGGAGGTCACTTCTGACATGTGTGTTTGATAACACTCGGGCCAGGATCGTGTTCGCTTGCCGTTTCCCCGTTCCATCGGTCGCGAACGCAGTCAATGCGGTTCTCCTCGCACCCGATCCGCCCCCCATTCCCATACATACACACGATCACGCACATCACGTCGCCCCCAAAACGGTTCGACTGAAAAGAAATCAGCGAAATTTTGATGGAAAAAACTAAAACGGATATTCATTTATTGCCATACACAATTTTCAATGAAAATATTGACTCTTCCCATGGCCGATTGTTCGACACTTCCACGAGCGGGTTCACAAGAGACGATCATATGCGTGCGGAACACGAGCAACCGTAACAATGTTTGACTGGTGATATGCGATAGGTGAACGCTGGCGGGAAGAGAGGAAAAATCATCATTCAAATAGAATAATGTGACGTAAAATCAAGCGTTAAATGATGTTAAAGAGCACGGTGATTCGGCAAAGGTAGACACACGCATTGCGTATGGGCTGAACGGCGGGAACGATGACGAACGAAAAAAAAAAACGGGTCACAACAAAACAATAGCTCTCAAATTACAAAAGGGACGGAATGCGTTCACCATTTGGTGGAAAATTGAACGGAATTATCTGAACAAATATGTTTGCGTTCAACAAATAGAGTCATTAGAATATTGCGGCGAGGACGTGCGTGAGAGAATTGAACCTGAAAATTGGAGAGGAAATTGAATGAGAAGATGTTTTTGGGAAGAAATTCGTCGTTCAAGGGTGAGGGGGGAATCGGTGGGATTCTCGATGTGGCCAGGTTGCTCGGTTTAAGGTGGATCTTCCGAAGAGAAGGCGGTGACGAGGTATCAAAACGTCGATTGACGAGGAAACCCCCAACTGCTGCCTCAACCACCCCCCCCAAAGTCGAATGAAATATTTCAACGGACTCCTCGATCCAATTCGAAAACAAAACAAAACAGAGCAACCAACCACAGCATTGTTCGGTTAATGAAAATTTATTCGAAATGAAAAAGCGAGCAAAAAAGAATGGACAAAAAATGGACGTCTCGACCGCAGGAAAACCTGTTTGAAAGAACACTCGAACATTTTCGTGACGCTAACAATTTGGTGGATTTCGCGTAAAAAGTATTAATGTTAATGTCCATCCGACAATGTTAAGCAGAACGGCCACTATCCGTTTGACCCTCTTTCGCTCGGCCATCCATTCCATTCAAAATGGCATAGAAACGTTCATTTAACATCAATTCGAATGTGGGCAAGGAGTTGCTCGTTCCGCGGCGTTCAGTGAGCGGCGGGGTTGGAGGGCGGTCGACCAGGCCGTCTAACTAGACCGGGCAGGGGGCGAGCGGGAGAGATGGTGTTCAACGAGGACGATGACGGTATGAGAATCCAAGAAAAACCAATTAGCTAATGAAATTAAGCGGAAAAACTGTATTGTATGGTCGTGTTGCTGTTGTTGTTTTGGCGTATTCGATTTTATGCGCTTGCGATATGAATAAAAAATGATGATTTCGGGGTTTGAGGTCGGTGGTGGATTAGATTGTGGTGCGAATGGCTGGTTGGCTGACTGGCTGGACGGCTGAGGTTGGAAGAGGCGATGTTTAACAAATGGGGTAAAAGATTAAGTAATATACTTGACCATTTTCTAAGTTTAGTTCGGACTACGGACATTGGACTAAAGACCTCGAACGGAATGTAAAAGGATAATTTATTTGAATACAAATGAGACTGGGTGCTTTAGTCATTTCATTTGAATGAATTTATTCGGCATGCTTTGGTTATTACGAATTAAATGCATGTGCTCATTTTTCACGAGATTTCGACGTGCGAGTGTTTGTGTCTTATTGGGTTCATTTCAAGTGGATTAGATGGAAATGATTTATTGAAGGCGATTCTTATCGTTCTAATTCTAACTGCGATGTAATAAAGGCTTTTATCTTTGCCTCATTTGTTTTGATGGCGCTGAATTTTGATGGATTTAGGAAGAGGCAGTCACGGAAAGTTAACAATGTTATGAGAGAAGTTGGTTGAAGTTTGAAAGAGTTGATGGTTTTCCGTTGTAATACTTGAATTAGTTTTTCTGTTTTCCTGCAGAGGGCGGCTTGTAATGAAAAGTTGGCAAAATTACGAAAAAAGTTAAAATGTAGCTACAAATAGTTGGCGAGAGTTTTAGTGGACTGAAGATTTGCCTCTTCCAACTCATTCAGCATTCAAATCATTCTCGTAACTTTGCTCGGTCGAGAAAAACTCATGGGAACGAGCGCCAAATCAACGAAATCGAAACGAGAATTCCAAACAACAAACAAAAAATAAAACAAAGAAAGATTGCGTATCGCAGAAGAATAATGCCAATCGTTGGACGAAAAAAATGAAGGGGGCAAAGCGAGAGAGAAACGGACGAATGGTCAGTGAACCTGAACGAAAATTAAATTTATTTGTTCTATTGTCCCTTTATTAACTTCCCAATAATTGTCGTTGAGTCAATGCACACACATTGATCGGATCGTCACCAGGTAATACGAAATCGTTGAACGCGCGCAGCGTCCATTGTATGCTGACGACCACAGCGATGATCGATGTTACACAATTTCCATGCGACGACCAAACATGTGAATATGGACGGGTCTGAAACGACTGTGGAATATTTGAGTTAAATGTGATATGCGATGTGGCGAAACGATTTGTGTTTTTTTTCCAACTTTTCGAAAATTTTATTAGTTTTTTTCTTTTCTTTTTTGTTATTTTATGTGTGTAGTCATTTTTAAATCATTGAATAAATAGAGGAATCGCGCACAATTACACATTCAGGTAACAGCGATCGTTCTTTTTCGTTTCATTTATTCGTCGGTTTTTGTGTTGAATTTTATTGGATTGTTGGTTCGCTGTTTTGTGTCGCTTTGAATCGAATCGGTTGATTGCGATTCGAACAAGAAGGAACTGAAATGGTGAAGGGTTATCTCTAGATACTTGTTGCTTGTGGATTTGATGTCATTTCATCGTCACGTAGGTGGATCGAGTGAAATTTCAGGGCTGCTTTCGTCAACACAAAAGAAATGTCATGTCATTCCAAATCGATGCTCATGCTCGTTGACAGGTTGGCCAAGGCGGAGTCATCCCATTCAAAAATCAATTTCGAACCGACCAAAACGACAAAATACCGTTTTATTGAACGTGAAATTCGATGTCATTCAAACAATTAATCAATCGATCGCTTAAAATGGAGAAAATTTTCATCGAAAACACAATCAATTATCGCTTGTTAGCCAAAGAATCAAAGTCATTGTGATTAAAAATCGATTCGTTTCTTTTTCTCCCCAATTGTTCCCAACACACAATCGGCAACAATAGCTGAAGTTCAACGAGAGCACACAACTAAAATGAAAGAGAGGAAAAAACACTATTTTGACGTACATTTTTTTTCTTTTTTTTTGAAATTTTTATTTTGTTTTTGTTTCATTTGTTTCGTCTGATTCGAATGTTTGCGATTGGTTATGCTTCGTTATTGTTACAGATTATTCAAATTTTATTCCGAAAAATCAATGACTCCCACCAGTTCGAAATGCATAAAAGCGAGCATTGTGTGCGCTCGTTCGATTCGGTTCGATATATTGTTGTCGATTCGATAATGTTTGTAATAAAAGTTCAACAGCTATCGACGATGAGGCAGCCACGGAATAGAGAGACACACAGAACAACAACAACAACAAGAACGAAAATCGTCATGTTATTATGAATAAATCTGTTCGATTAAATTATATACATTGAATGTGATATGACCCTGTCTCAACCAATTAACATTAACATTCATTGATGTGGTAAATTACTCATGAACATTTATGCCTTGTTCGATTTTTTTTCGCTTATTTTCTGTTGTGTTCGATTTGGAATTGTCGTCGTCGTCGTCATCATCATCCTCGTCGTCGCCATCGCCATTCGGGCAATCATAATAGCAGCAATAGAGGAATATTGGCTCAAAAAGCGATTGAGATTAACATAAATGTTGTGTTTAGCAGACACAAAATCGGTCGAACTCGACGCGACCGAGCGAGAAAGAATATGATGAAGAAGAAGAAGAAGCAGAAAAAATTGCTCTCGAACTTCACCTCCTGCCGCTTGAACGCCACCAATAGACCAGATCGACTGACATTTTCTTGATGAATTGTGCGCGTACTGGATGTTGAATGAAGAACTGCGCACAATGATAATGCGTTTTCCGTAACTGAATGGAACCTTCAAAAATTTGAGCATCATCGAAAACACCGAAATTCGTTGTTGCCTCGTATCCACTCACCCGGCATGATCCATTCGACAGCATTCAAACATTCAATTATTGGAAAATTTTCTATGATTTTCAATATTCAATCAAACAAATGAATTTAATTTGTTTTTATGCGATTACAAGATCACGATTTTGTTCCAATTGAATGGATTGAATGGCGAAGAGCGTTCCGGAGCACCCGCAGCCAGAATTCACACCGCATCAATTTTTCAACTCGAACGTTCCGACAATACTGAAATGTCAAAATTGCACCAGCTGCGAACGGTTTCACTCGGAAAAATGGTTCATCACCTCGACAAAAGCGATTTCGGTTTCTAATTGCGGATACATCACCTGGGCTGTGTTATGATCATCGTCGATCACCGTCGATCGGTGTGAATCTCAGTCAGTCAGTGTTTTAATTTCAATAATCAGCAGGTGGCGTTCACGATGATTTTCATTTTATGACGTTAATCGATGTGAATGCCCCGTTCGAATCGTAGCTTTGTTTGTCGTCATTTCGAGGGAAATGACAGAATGCCTTCAATGCGAGAAACATCAAAGGTTAATTCCCGTTTTGCACACAAAAACCAAAAAACGAAAAAAATAATAATAAAAAAACATATCCATTTCGATTTTGGTGCCAAGCACGATTTTGTTGTTGTTTCGGAGTCGAGAGTTCGGCCTTTTGGTGATCCGCTTGTTCAGCACTCACCGAAATGATGTTCTTTCCGCCGTCGAGTCGACCCTTTCACTTTGGCCAACATTGTAGCCACCGTTTGTGCCGGCTCCGTTTCGCGGCCAACACGATGCGAATTTTAATTTCCAGCCAAATCGATTTTATTCCATTTCGAATGTTCAACTCGGCGAACTTTTAATGTTTAATTGATGCTCAATCGACATTCGGAATCGCATGAATGGCCGATGGTTTCACCGTTTTTTGAAATCGTAATTAGAGAATGGTTATTTCTTCTTCTTCTTCTTCTTTTTTCAAGCTATTGGAGCTTTTTGCATGAAAATGATATTTCTTCTCCGTCAGACAGAACAAGATCACTGATCAAATGATCGTGGCTCATTTCAACAACGAAATTCGACCGAGTGCTTTGCTCTCTCTCTCTCTCTCTCTCATTTTCAACGTCATTGCTGGAATTTTACATTGGTGAATCTTCACTCATGAAAATGTGTTTTTTCTCCTAATTTCCTCCTGCTTATGAATGAATCGCAGTTATGTCCACACTCTCATCCGTTCATTCTGCGCCATTCAAACGATCAAACGGCCAAAGATAAAATTGAACGAACAAAAAATTTTATTTTTTCGCCATTAACACCGATTCAATAAGTGACGGCACACATAAATATCAAGTTAAACATTAATTTATTGTCCGAAACGAGTATTTCAATAATCCCAAAGTATTTCGGTATCAATGGCCGAAACGTAAACATTCAACCAATTCGGTCGAACAACCAAAAACTCTTAACGAATCAAGTCAACCAAATGAATTCAATCAAAAATCTGCCTTTTAGGCTGAAAATCATTGTGATGACGACGACGACGACGACGACAGACTACAACAACAAAAGCATCAGCATCAGCAACGACATCGACTATGAATTGATATTGCGCAAAATCTATTATTACCTGATGGAAGCGTTCGATGATCCATACTTAACATCTGAAATGTAAACGACAATGCTCTGACCAAGCTCAAGCCAAACTCACAACATCCGATTTGTCCACTTGAAGTGTAATAGAAAATACCAGAAAATTATGACTATTTGATTCCACTACTTGACTCACTGTCTACGAAGCCAAAGATAAACAAGAAAAAACGTGCGATTGCTGCGGCACAAGCACTTTACTCAACCGTACCCATGAGTCATGCAAACGGGGCGAACTGTGCTCGGTGCGATGTGAGTACGGTGAAATCTTATCAATTCTTGTGGTTTTTTTTGTCAAGAAATTTTCGAATGAATCGCATTTCGGTATGTGGCATGCACTTGGAATGACGACGTTTTTTTCCAAAGAGAGAAGCATCAGCATCGATCGGATTGGCACGGGCACTGTGTCATCGCTGGACGAACGAGCAACCAAGACGGGTAATGCGACTGTCGGCCAACCATTCTAATTGGCCATAATGATGTCAGGTACAATTTGTTGGCGAAATAATTATTCGGTTCATTTGGACGACAACGGTGTGTCTGTGTGCCTGTGTGTGACTGTCTGGGGCCGTCGATCGACGACGATATATCGTCGACAACATAATGCTAACCCGTCGCATGATCACTT
>JANSTV010053026.1:0-13548 GCA_027564135.1 Lestremia cinerea
TGAAATTTGTACCATTTCGTTGATATGCCGCTGCTTAGTCATTGAGTCACCGAGAGCAATAACATCGTTAGCGTACGGAAAGTGTATTATTGTATGGTGAGAACTACGCTGGTTTGTTGTCGAAAGCCTTCAACTCAAACATACGCGATATGCGATGGGAGCAGCCAAATGAAAATTTCTTGATAATTTCCCTGGATTCTCGACGATAATCCAAATCCAAAGACATTTTTCCACAGAAAACAAACTTCAGGGCGATCGAAAATGATGCATGAAATCACCGAGAATGAATTTCATTCCGATGTTTTAGTGGACTCAATCGGCCATTTTTTTCTCTTCGCCAGTGCTCGCACAGCAGGTTCACAAAAACATTGCACGGAACCTACACACCCTCAATTCGATTTCGTTTTTGTCGAAATCAATTGAATTCATTCGATTTTTTAACAACACCAAAACCACTTAATGCAATCACAGAATTCTTGGCCATTTCCACTTACCGTTAAATATCCGAATTTATTCCAATGAAATACCACAAACTCTATGAGAAATATTATTTTTGTTAATAAGTTTTGCTTACAAACACAACAAGCTCTGCGCTGTTCACTTCGTACTGAAATTTATCTTTATGTGTTTCTCTTCGTCTTCTTCTTCTTTTTCTGTTCTCTTTTCGCTTCTCATCGAAAACCAAAATGGAGTCGAATGTGTTCGAATTGGATGACGTTCCTCGATTCACTTGATTGCGGTTTTGTTTTTTTAAGACGATTTGATCCGATTAGGATTTTTTTCTTGCAGGGTTTTTAGAATGATAATTAATTTCGAATTTTAATTACTTCGTTTGTGAGAAGTGCTCTGAAATGTAAACCCGTCAATGTGAAATCGTCAGTAAGCAGTCTTGACCGAATGAACCGCACACACTGCATAGGAACGCACCCCAAATGTGATTCATTTTTGACAAGCACTCGTGCGGTTCATCCATTCGAACTTCGACTGTTTGTTTAACTCGCTTTTCATAATTCAACGGATTTTTCAATTGTGTGTTTCATTTCGTTGCGTGCAAGTCTTTCGCGCTTTTATTGTTTTGTGAAAATCACACTCAAATTTTAATTTTGATCCAACTGGTGAGTTTTAAAAAAGTTTCTGGATCTCTTTCGAGCTCTTTTGTGCGATTTATTCGAAATTTTTGAGTTGAAAAACGAAATTGTCGGTGATTCGCAACGAAATTAGAAAACAAAGTAATTTGACCGTACAAAGGATATTTTTTCTCGAAATTAGGTTAATTTATCGAGCAGTGTTTGGAAGATACTTCGGAAAGGATGGAATTCGATGATGCGAAGGAGAATATTCAGCCGTTGGCGAGTGGTAGGAATGCTCAACGTCTGGAAACGGCACTGAGCGCTGAATCGGACAGAGAGGTGCATGAACAGCTGATTGCCCAGAGAAGCGAGTTTGAAAAAGCGATCCAGAGCTACGACGGTGATGATCCGCTTGAGCTCTGGTACGACTATATTCAATGGGTCGAGCAGAGTTTCCCGAAGAGTGGGAAGGATTCAGCTGCGCATGAAGTGATTGAAAAATGTGTGACGTTTTTCGAAGCGGATGAACGTTACAGACAAGATCGACGAATGGTGAAGCTCTACATAAAATACGTGAGTGTGACCTTTACGGCATCCTGAATGCTGGAGCAATCACTGAATTGCCATTTCTTTGGTTTCAGATTGACAATCAACCGGATCCGCAAGAGTTTTACGAAATTTTGTACAAGAATGGTATCGGAACAATGGTGGCTGACCTGTATTTGTGTTGGGCTCATTACTACGATTACATTGACAATTTTGAGAAGGCGGAAGCTGTTTTCCAGAAGGGTTTGGACGCAAAAGCTCAACCACTGGAGCTACTGGAACAGGCTCACACCCAGTTCGGTTTTTCAATGTCGCAACGTCTGCTGCACAAAGATCCCGTTTCTCGGCAGAGATTTCGCACGACAATGGACGAACAGCGTTTGGCATTGACGTCATTGCGAGCTCAGGATCGTGGTCGAGTTGGAAGTATTCGAACGGGGTCAGCGATTAAGAGCTATAATCCCGGTAGAGTACAGCAATCGACCAAAAAGGATGGCCCAACGAGCAATAGAATGGTGAAAGTGTTTAGCGATGAAAACGGTTCAGCCGGCTTGGTAGCCGAAGATCCAACTTCCCCGAGGAATGACAATCAACCACAGTCGGTGGTGCAAATGATTGTTAACAGCACGAAGAAACAAGAGAATATGCGCGAGCCAGGGCCTTGGACCAAAGCCAAGATGAGAAATTCCTTAGTGTCCGGCCTGAATTACAGCCACAAACAGTTGAACTTCAAAATAATGGAGGATGCCGATCACATTCAGCTGCCAGATTCGGAGAATATGTATGCAAAGGGCATCCAACTACCGAGCGATTTCGAGAGAAAGAACATGCCGCAGACCGAATTTCATAGCATTCCGCTGCACAAAGACGACGGCACGTCCGGTGATTGTCTGCCAGGCTACGACAAAATTATGCTATTTCCCTCGGAAGACAAATGCTTCTCGTTGGAAGAGTTGACTGCGTACAAATGGTTCAAGAAACGTGGCATTGAAAACAGTTTCACGCGAGAACAAGATTCCGTGTGGGCGAATCGGTATGAGGTGCCGATCAGAATCTATCCGATGTTCTGCAGTGAGAACGCGGAGCAAAAAGAGATGAAAATGGAGCCATTCGATGTCAATGAGCAGATCAGCGATCGTCGAAAGTTCGGTTTCAATGTGCACATTTTGTATGAAAACGAAACCGGCGAAGAAATAAGCCCCGATGAGGTCTTGCAGTCCAAGTGGCTGAATGGCGAAATGCAGAGTCAGCGAATGAACGAAATGGACATGACGCGAGCATTCGACCGCAGAGAATCAATTTACAAGGCAGCCTCGAGACGATCTTTGGCGGTGGGAGGTCGCAGATCAATTGTGCCTCCAATAAGCAAGTGCGAAGTGATGGAAGCAAGAGATAAGCCGTTGGCAATGCCGGGCCCGACAAGAAGGTCCATTCTGCCGTCGAAGATGGTGTTGGATTCCGTCCAGGAGAGAAGTCACAGTGAAGCGCAAGGAACTAGTGTCGTCGAGGAGGTTCATGTGCCCATGCGACACACCGGGACCATTCCTAAATCATCTCTCGCAAAACGCAGTTACACTAAAGATGAGGAACGAGTTCAACAGCAGAACCTAGACACGGCCTCACCACCAATCAACCGACGAAAGGCAGAGATTCCAGACGTCGCCCCGAAGAAGTTCACCATTTTCGATGAAGCTGCTGAGGTGATTGATAAGGATGTGTTCAAGACGCCACAAATTCCCGGTCCAACTCGGCTCTCCACCGTTCTACATCAACAGCCGGAGCCCAATTGGGACTTCGATCAGTCCGCGATGAACGGTCGACTGAATGACAGTTGTAACACACAAGCCTTCAACTTGTTCCTGAGACCACAATCCGTGAGCACGCCAATGTCGAAGAAGTCAGCCTCACGGTTATCAATCTTTCAAAAGGAGGAGCTGTCGCCGACCAGAGTGCCAGAAAATTCGCCGCAATTAGATTCTGATAGAATGAAGCAACCATTTGCTTGTCGACTTGGGGATTCGTCCAAAGATACGGCAACTTCCATCGATAATTCACCACAGGATGCTCTCACCAATCTCCAGCAGAAATTGTCGATCATTATGGAAACGACGGAACATTCCAATACCGTTTCGTCGGCCGGAACGACGACTTCAAATCCAAACTCGAATGACGATCTGGAATTCACCAAACCGTCAATGGCACACATCACCAACAAGGAATTAGCCGATAGCTCGTTCGGAACTCCAAAAATTTCCCTTTTCACCGTTTACAAGGATGACACCGAAGCAATTTCTACCATCAAGGCCACAGCAGCGCAGAATATCGCGGCGGTGATTGAAAGAGGAGTGGAGAATTGCAGTAGGCTCCTAACTCATGGAGAAGTGGACTATCAGGCCATTGCCAACGAGCAGAAATCCATGCAGAAATCGCTTTCGCAAGAGCAACGCCCCACTGTACAGATATACGAGGATGAAATCCAAGAGCCGCTGCCCAACAAGTCTCGAAACACCGCCAGCCGCAAATCGATCATGCCCATGGCAGCAGATCGTAGTCTCTACCGAAGCACCTACGATGAAAAGGCAGAAACTATGGTGGACAAGACCCAAGATCTCATGGACTTTATCAGAGAAACCTCACAGAAAGCAGCAGCTCTTGGCCGGGATGAGACGATACCTTCGATGTGTCCGATCAAGATCTTCGAGGATCGAACGGAGACAATTCCCATCTCAAGAGTAAACGCCGTTAATCAATCCATCAACAAATCCGTTTTCCCATTCGGCCAAGATGAGATTCCCTCAATAAGCGTTATCAAGATCTTTGAGGACCGCACGGAGACCATTCCAATGCCGAAAATGGTCAACGCAAATCAAACAATGAACAAGTCCGTTTTCCCGTTGGGTCAAGGCGATATCTCTTCAATGTGCCCCATCAAGATTTTCGAAGATCGCACGGAGACTATCCCAATAACAAATGTGGTCAACACTAATCAAACGATCAACAAGTCCGCCATGCCCTCCATGCGCTCCATTCAGGTGTTTGAAGACGAAACAGAAAGCGCTTCAATTGTGAAAACAGCAAACAACAGTAAAGCAGTCAACAACTCAATTTTTCCGATGACTCAAAATGAAACCATCCCCATCAAGATCTTTGAGGATCGAACCGAGACCGTTCCAATCCTACAAATGACAAATGCCAATCAAACAATGAACAAGTCCGTTTTGCCATTGGCTCAGGACGAAGCTATCCCTTCGATGTCTCCGGGCAAGCCCTTCGTTGATCACACAGAAACTTTGTTTTTGCCGACGGCGACCAGAGTTAATCAGACTGGCAATAGATCAATTTTCCAGTGGACTCAAAACGAAACGATGCCACCGACTGAGTGCTTCAAAGAGAGTCTGGACGCATCTGTGATTTCGAAAACAGCAGCCGGCCAAACAGCCAATAAATCAGTATTTGAAATCGCCCGAGACGCTACGATTCCAACGTTGATGAAATCGCAAACCCTCAACAAAAGTGTAGCCGGAAATTTGTCGGCATTCCCCCCGGAAGCCACGATCGAAATGGAAATTTGTTCGACGGAGGAGCCTATTGCTATGTCAATGACAAAAGGCCATCGAAGCACCATCGGAATAACTTCAAATAATTCAACGGCGAACAATTGCCGCTTTAAAAATCGATTCACTGAAATTCGATCCAGCGAAACTCAAAAAGTGCTGGTTGAAAAGCCTGAAGTCAAGGCAGACATCGATGATGAGTTCTACAGTCTGCTTCAGTCACCAAATAAGGAGCCCATCCGAGCCAATTTCAGCATGCCTTTCGCGCGACCGTCATCGCTTCTGTCAACCAAGAATGATCCATCGAAGTCGTTGTCGTCCAACCAACAGACGTCGAGCAACAGGTCAACTCTAAGTTTTCTGAATCGCGGCGGACCGGACAAAGATCAAGCATCGTTGTTGGAGCCCATGAAGAGCGTTTCGATCAGCAATCACGCAAATGCCCGTTTAAGCCATTTCCCAAACAAAATTGAACCGAGCCGCGAGCCGTCGTTTTCGGAGGATAATCCAAACACCGAGATGTTCTCATTGCATTTGGGATCGATCAAGAACTCGACTTTCATGGGCGATTCCCAGGATCGCAAGTCAAATAAGGTTGTAGCACCAAAGCCCCCCGCAAATATCCAAAGAGAGTCGATTCACATCAAAGAAGAGCCGTTGAGTCTTACCGACTCGTTTGCGATGTACGAAGTCTCCCCTGAAAAGACCCCGGAAGTGCCAATGATCATCAGCGGCAGCGTATGCACTCTCAAGGAGCCTTTCAAGCGCTCGATTCTTCCGCGAGATGATCGTTTGAATATCACTGGTTTGACTTTCAATGAGGCTGAACTGAACTTTCTCATGAACCGGGATTCCCCGAAGATTGAAGATATAACGTTTAAGATGCCTCAGATGGTGATTCCGAAGGCAATCGAAAAGAATTTGCAGCTATCGGATCCAATAGCTGACGAGGAAGATGATGACCTGAGCAACAGCATTTACGTACATCCCCCAAAGGGCGAAGTCACATTTGATCGTCATGCAGATTGGGAGCAATCCGAAGAAGAGGTTCAGAATGACCCACAGAACAAGTACATCCAAAGCGTTGTCGATTTGGAAGCCACTCAGAACACCATCCAACTGCACTTTGGCAAAGACATTGATCCCTTCAACCTCGAATTGCAAGCTGCTCTCTTGAACGACATTGATTTCGTCGACTATCTCAGCTCAACCGACTTGTGCACAATGGTGAATACCTTTCGCCGACTGCAACCGAATCAGAATCTGACGATATCTGATCAAGATTTCCACATCTCAAAAATCATTGGTCGAGGAAGCTTCGGAATGGTCTACAGGTAAGTCGCTCGAGAGGTCTTTCCGAAAAAGATTCTCATTAGAACTCTTCTTTCAGTGGCAAGTGCATGAGAACCGGTGAAATGTTCGCTTTCAAACAGGAGAAACCACCGAACTTCTGGGAATTCTACATTTGCTTGGAGGTTCGAAGCCGTATTGAGGACCAGAATATTGTAAGGTTTGAAGTAACCTGTAATCTTAGTGGAAAACTAACAATTATTTATTTTCCAGCTGCCAGGGTTCATGTCGGTTGATTATGCGCTGATCGGCAACCTTTCGAGTGTGCTCGTGTCAAAATTCAGCAAATACGGAACATTGTTGAATGTCTGCAATAAATTCAAATCGGCTCGCCACCGAAACATGGACGAAGTCATCGTCATGATGATCGCTAACCAGATCTTATCGATCATCGATCATTTGCATGGGGCCAATATCATTCATGCCGACATCAAGCCAGACAATTTCCTGCTCATGGACACGTAAGCCACTCGCGATCTCTACCGTTTTTAGCATCGTTTTTGACTGACATTTTTTTCAGATTGAGTTATGGAAGTGATGCCATCGTCGTTCAGTTGATCGACTTCGGCCAAGCCATCGATATGAACTTCTTTCCAAAGGGAACAACCTTCTCGACCAAATTGAGCACGGAGAATTTCATTTGCACCGAAATGAAGGAAAACAAACCCTGGACATTCCAGTTGGACCTGTTCTGTGCAGCAAGCACCATTTACTCGATTCTCATCGGGAAGTACATGGTGGTTGTCAAGCAGAATTCGATTCGTTGCCCTTACATTTTCACCGGTTCCATTCCCCGTCATCTGAACAAGGAATTGTGGACTAACCTGTTCCTCACATTGATCAACGTTCAGGATTGCAATTCGATGCCGAATCTGCAAAATCTACGACTTACTTTGAAGGAGGCCATCGAGTTGCAAGAGAAAACTCTGGCTGATAAAATCTCTCAATTCAATACGGCTATTGCATAGGTCATTTTGATTCGTCAAACATTGCTCTCTCGTTCCAACAAACTAACTTAGCAACTTAGCATTTAATTCAAATCATTATAGTTTTATTTGATCGAAAAAAATAAAATAAATATAATCGTATACAAGAATATAGGCGTTCTGATTTGCGAATGATCGAATTGAATCGTTCGATTACCCATCGTCTCATTGTTTACAATCAGATTCAAAACGCAGAAACTCCATTCCTCCAATAAAAATGATCAGGAGCATTATCACACAGTTTCAATGACGCCAATTGGCCAATCAAACTCAATAATTCGGCCGATTGTTCGGATGATGGTTCGTTCAATTTATTTTTCCCGCAAAATAATCAATGTCAATTGAGTCGCGTGATGTTTTGGCATCAATTCCTTCGAAAGAACAAGCCAACATTCATCAATAAATCCACTCAGCGATAAAAAATGAATAAATTATAATTTTCGAGAAATATCGCAGATATAATTAAAACCAGCTTGATTATATAATTGTAAAATACGTCTTAATCAAAGCTTAATCCTAAGAATAAAACTAGAGTAGCCTATTTAGAGACTTTGGTGCAATTTTCGAGTGAGATACAAATCAGCAAGGAGCGATCGAATTGGCTCTCGATCTGATCTTGATCACATCCAAAACCTTTCCCTTCGTTTCATCCATCACGAAAATAACAAAGAACGTGCCCGCCATGCAACTAATGGCAAACACCCACATGCAGCCATGCAGCCCAATGATCTCCAACATGATGGGAAAGAATTTCAAAGTTGTAAACGCGATAAAGCTGAGCAACAGCATGCATATCGAACTCATGACGGCTCGCAGTTTTTGTGGTAAAATTTCAGCCAAAATCACAAATGGCAGCGGAAGAACACCGATGGACGCAACGGTGACGACAAATGATAGACTGGCAACTGGAATCCATTCGAACGCTGAAACGTCGTGCCCTTGCTCGTAGAGATATTGATAGGCTCCCATTGTAGACAATCCAAATGAGGAACCGACCAATGACAGAATCAAAAGAGCCTTCCGTCCAACTTTGTCCACGAGCTGCGATGCCAAGCACGTTCCAACCAATTGGAATGTAGCGAATACGATTGAACATGTGAACGGATCCATTGAACTGCCGGAGGCTTGGAAGACGTTCGCTGCATATGTCATAAGGGCAAACGCGCCACACATTATGTTCAAGTACATCAGCACGACACCAATCATAAAGCCTTTCCGAGCTACTGGTTCGCCTGAAATCACAAAGGAAAAGGGATAAGTGAGCTTTCACTCACGGGTTATCCTCAAAGCAAAACTTACATAATTCGCTGAATCGAATTTTTCCCGATTGCGTCTTCAAATAAATCGCCATTTGCATATTTTCAAACTCTTTCTGAAAAGCGCCGATCTCTTCTTTGGTATCCCCCACGTAATTACGGTAATATTTGAGTGATTGTTCGGCTTCTTCACCCTTTCCTCGTTCCAGCAGCGATTGCGGTGTGTCCGGCAACGAGAAAAAACTCACAAGAAATATGAGTGGCAGCGCCATAAACACGAACGGCCTAACGAAATAGCTGAGATAAGCTCCGCAAATGAACGAGACCAACATGCCGACGGTGTAACAGATGGACAAAATCGAGCCGAGCAGTCCGCGAATGCTGGAATGAGAACACAGATGAGATGATTTTCACAAAAAATCTCATTCAGATGCTTACTTGCTGTCTGCAATTTCGACCACAAATATCGGAATGCAAATGAAAATTCCACCGCCAGTGCAGCCTGCGAGATATCGTGCGAGCAACAAGTGATAAACGTGATTGCCAAACAGCACCAGCAACCAGAAGGCTGTTTGCGGAAAGGCGAGAAATATGATGGCTCGCTTCCGGCCGATTGTCGTCGTGAGGTAGGTGAAGAGTAAATTCCCAGTGACGCCTCCAATCGAAATGATTGATCCGAGCCACGACATTTCGTTGACAGTCAATGGCCCCGAAATTAGTGGTGTGTCATCCGACTGAAGGAGTGGCAAGGCTGGCGAAACCCAACCAATGATGGCTCCATGTGCAACCACAATAACATTAGCTGCAATCAATCGAATGGTTAATAACGGCACCACCACTTGGCACAAAACTCATTTACCGGCAATCACAGCGAAATATTGATGCGACACTTTCTTGAACGCAACCGATTTCACTGTATTTATTGTCATTTTTCCAGTTGAAAACTCTTGGCTGCGACCACATCGATTGCTTCACGAAGACTGTGACTGCTTGTGGATTGTGCTGCCAATTTATACAATGTTTTTGTCTTATTATGAAATGTCAGCTGTCTGGTGCGACTCTCCTTCAGATATGGGACCCATAAATATCCTCATTCAAACGTACCTTGATTGCTGCGGTGTATGTATGTTTGCATCGGGATTATCGGCATTGTTTGTTTACTGAGTGAAATTTGGAAAAAAAAACTGCTGTCTCATGGCGAGTGAATGAAGCGCGAGCGCACATCAAATGTGCGAACTGTGATGCGATTCCATACGAATTTCATTTACGTAAAATATATGACGGCATTTGCATTGGTCGGGTAAGCGTTGAGACAACATTCGGGAGATAACCGAGTTAACTCAAATATAACCGTTTGTTTGTTGAATTATCAGAATGTGGTTCAAAGGCTCACAATGACTGGTCAAAATTTATTGTTGGGCTTTTTCTTTCAGCTTGGGTGGTCCAAGGTGGATGCTTCTGTTGAGCTTTGATTGTGCAATTCGTTGTTATGCCGAAATCATCACATTATAATGCCAACGTTTCGAGCAAAGGAATTTGCATTATCTCTTCTTGTTGCGTATGTGGTGACTCAGAACTGTCCAATCGCCATTAGAATACGGCGCGTTTAGATGAAATATTGCAGTCAGTTGAGTACAAACAGCCATTGTCTGATTGTCGTGCAGCTTCGTAGTGATGCTAATGCCTCCTTTCGCGATACCAACTCGTACTGGATTCGCCATGGTGGTCGTTGCGACGAATGATGAAACTCTCGGGCAGTCAGTCAAACATGGTTATCAAATCCGGTTGAAAATCAAAGTCGAAAAGCAAATATTTGGAAGCTGTGGATGGCTTTGACAGCCACGCTGAGGTCATCTTTGCGTGAACTTTCGCTTTTCAGCTAACGTGAGCAGTGTTTTTGGAGATTCAACTTATCAATGGGAATTCCTACGGAAATTCATTGACGAATAAAAAATCACGTGAGGAATGATTGTCATTCTGAATTTTCTCGATTTTTCGAGCAGAAATCTCGTGCGGAAAATAAACTTACTTTCATACTTCCGCCTAAGAATACCTCACATATTAATGGAATTGCCCAACCGTTAGTTTGCGTTTATCGGTCTGCCTGCGCAAGTCAAATCTCATGCGTTGCTTATCATTGTTGTTATTGTGTTTAGCAAAAATATCTCATCTGTTGTTTTCGGTTTTGGAAGCTGCAAACTAAACAAGACACGTAAATAATAGAATTCAGTGTTATTTTGCATACAAGAGGCCAGCTCCGTTTATTTTCAAATGAATGCAGAGTAAGTGGCTATTCCGAACTAAAAAATTGAGCTTGATCTCTCTTTGACAAAGTCCAGTACTTTCCCTTTCGTTTCTTCCACGCAGAATATCACGAAGAATACTCCTGCGAAGCATGTTCCCGCGTAAATTCCCATGCAGCCGTACAGTCGAATATACTCGGAGAGTAGTGGGAAGGTTTTTAAGCTTATGCAAGCCACCGCCGCCATGAACATGATGCTAATCAATGATCCAATAGAACGCAGCTTGATAGGTAACAGTTCGCTCATCAGCACGAATGGGAGGGGCATGATCCCAACAGATGCAATCAAAACGACAAATGACAAGCTGGTGACGGGAATCCAGTCAACGGAAGACACGTCGTAGCCGGCCTCGAAGAGATACTGAAAGGCACCCATGGTGGCCAAGCCTACTGTGCATCCCGCTAGAGAGACAATCAGCAAGATCTTGCGGCCTATTCGGTCCACGAGTTGAAGTGCTACCAAGCACCCGATGACTTGAAACGCAGAGAATATAATCGAAGAGACGTGCGGATCAAATTCACTGCCGGAGGCTTGAAAGACATTCGCTGAGTACGTTAAAATGGTAAATGCACCGCAAAGAATGCTCAAAAACATTAACACGAAGCTGATAAACATGCCTTTGCGAGCTTGGGGTTCCCCTGGTGAAGAAGAATTGAGAAATAGTCATTCTTTGCCGTCAGAAGGATAAATAAAGAATTCTTACAGAAGTCGCTGAACCGCACATGAGATTCGGCTTTCTGCCTGAGAGTTAATTTCATCAGTTCGAACTCTTTCTGGAACTTTCGCTTGTCCTCTTCGTCCTCACTGGTGAAATGCTTGTAATATTTCAGCGACTCCTCCGCCTCCTAAAAACAGATTGATTTGATTTCCAATACGGCTCTGGAGGGATGTGAGGCCTACCTTCAAGTGGCCCCTTTCAAGGTACGACTGCGGGGTGTCTGGCAGCGTTGAAAAAATTACGAGAAATAGAATCGGCAGAGGAGCATAGTACAGTGGCATATTGAATGAGTCCAGATATGTCCCAAATATGAACGACATCATGATACCTCCGTTGTAGCAAAATAGGAAAATGGACCCTAGAATTCCACGAATCCTGTGAAATTCGTCATTGTTAGGAGTTAGCTTGACAAGTCGTTACTGAAGCTCTTACCTGCTGTCAGCAATTTCTGCCACATACAATGGAATAGAAATGTAGACCCCTCCACCACAGCAGCCCGCCAGAAATCTTGAGGCTAACAGATGGTCGACATTATTGCCGAAGTATATTAACAACCAAAATGCGGTATGGGGAATCGCCAAGGACAAGATTGTTATTTTCCGACCAAGTTTCCCCAACGCATAGGTGAAAGCCGAAATGGATACCAAACCGCCAATTGATAGCAGTGAGCCAAGCCACGACGCGTCAGAAAGTGACACTGGTCCAGAATCCAAAGGGGATTCGTCTGATTGTAAAAGTGGCAGGACCGGAGTGAGCCAGCCCACAGAACTTCCTTGCGACAACACGATAAGGTTTGCTAAAACAAATTGTAAAAGGTTATTAGAACCTCCCGATTGCTGTAAATTGATGATTTGGGATTGACTCACCTGAGATAACTGCAAAATATTGATGCCACAATTCTCTGAACAGAAGGAAGCTGCCTGTTTTTGCGACCATCGTAGTTTATGAAAAACCTTTAATCAACTGATTTCAAGTTTAACTTAAGTTTTATTGGTGCGCTGCGGCTGACGCACTTTTTGGCACTGTTTTCCACACGATGAACCTCACTGGGTTTAATCATTTTCAGATTAACATTCATTTCTTATCTGCTCAGAGAGATTTGCTTCGTCATCTCCAGCACGCAATCAAGTGAATTTTGTATTTACTATTACGAAATATCGTAGAGGTGATTCCATGGCATTGCTCGTCGCTTAATAGAATTTGAGACAAAGCAACGAAGCACGTTGAAGATATCCAGCAAAGCTGATAGAAGTTGTTTGCGAGTTGTAAAACCATAATTTATCATTTTCAGTCTGAGAATCCGCCGTTGACCCGTCAAATTTTATTGCGTGTTTGACGGTTCTCTTCTCATTGCTCTTTTGGCATTGACATTGTTCATTCCAGCACAAATGATTATCTGAACGTTAGGAAATCATTTCGAGAAGACAAGTATAAATCTTATCCAACTTGCATCGCTTTTGTTTGGTGGTTCGTTTCATCCTCAGCTTGAGATTATGATGGTTGATAATATCGAGCTTGTGGGAGCTTTGCTCTTCTTTTTTGTTCAAAAACCGATTTAATTGTCTTCTAAAGATTTATTCTCATTAACTTAAAGGCTAAATTACTCAAACTATAGAAATTAAAAAACTGAGCATGACCTCTCTCTGACAAAGTCCAGAACTTTCCCTTTCGTCTCTTCTACGCAGAAGATCACAAAAAATACTCCTGCGAAGCACGCTCCCGCGTAAATTCCCATGCAGCCATACAATCGAATATGCTCGGAGAG
>JANSTV010053037.1:0-13543 GCA_027564135.1 Lestremia cinerea
TGGCGATCAAAAGTACTCATTCATTTCGAAGCCGAAACTGGTGACCGTTCCAGACACTGAAATATTACAAGTGAGTGTGCTTCGGTCACGTTCAACCAGTCTCACCGTATTCAGGCCAGTGGAATTCAATCACCATAACGGAATGGTTTTCCGGTCGTTTGCACTCAGATCGAATTTCCACTGCGCCATTCGTTTTGGATTGCTTCGCGTTTTGCCTGTAGTCGATTTTCGGCATCAGTCGAACGTTCAACGAAATGCACTTGTTTCGTTCAAAAGAAACTTCAACATTGAATTTCTCGCAGGAAAATTTGGTTGAACGAAAACATCATCGTTTGGCTCGTTCAGCTCGATCAGGAGTATCGGATCGTGATGCCAAGCCAACGGCAAGTGTGCGAGATCAATTGCATACGATTGTCTATCGTTATCCGCCGACGGCCATGTTGACCAGCGAAGAGCAGGATTTGGTGTGGAAATTCCGCTTCTATTTGAGCAGTCACAAGAAGGCCTTGACGAAATTCTTGAAGTGCATCAACTGGGAGACCACCTCCGAAGTCCGTCAGGCATTGAATCTGCTGCAGCATTGGACACCAATGGACGTTGAAGACGCTTTGGAGCTGCTGAGTCCAACCTTCACTCACCCTGCGGTGCGTCGATACGCCATCACACGATTGAAGCAGGCACCCGACGAGGACTTGGTTCTGTATCTCCTTCAGCTGGTGCAGGCTTTGAAATACGAGAGCTTCAATGACATCGATGTGAGTAGCCCGCAAGTGATGCCATTCGAACAGGAGCCAATTGATTCTCTCCCTCTCACACCACAGGAAGCGTATAAGCGTGTTGCGGCCGAACAAGACATAGTCAAATCGCTTGACGACAACGACAACGATGGCAGTTTCGCATCAACGGACACCGCTAGCATTCGATCGCAAGTTCTCAATCCGGGTGGTCTCAAGTCGTTGTCCGAAAGGAAAATCTCTTTGGCTCAAGCCGCCCAGGATGATTTGCTGAATGACTCGGCAGCGAACAACAATTCAATGGAAGGCTCCAATATGAGCAACACTCTCATCACTGACAACGCCATCTCAACGTACAACTTGGCAACATTCCTCATTCAACGCGCGTGTCGCAATCCCACTCTCTCCAACTATCTCTACTGGTATTTGTATATCGAGTGCGAATCGCAGGATACGGTTCGCAAGCAAGACGAACAAGTAAAGGCCATGTACGACAAAGTGCTCAAAACATTCAAGCGCTCTTTGGCCACCGGCACGCCAGAATTGAAGCTGATCAAAGCGAATTTGGAGAAGCAGCAAGTGTTTATCGATGAATTGGTCAAATTGGTCAAGATTGTCGCCAAAGAGTCGGGCAATCGCAAGAAGAAAAACGAGAAATTCCAACAGTTGCTCGGCGATTCGGATGCGTTTAGGATAAATTTTTCGAATTTCGAGCCGATTCCGTTCCCGTTGGATCCATCTGTGTTCATTCGAGGCATTGTCCCGATGAAGGTGTCGCTCTTCAAAAGCGCTCTGATGCCGTCAAAGTGAGTCCTTCAGTCCGACGATTAGAACCACCTCAACTGACCTCATTCCCTTTCAGACTGTCGTTCATCACAAACGACCACACCGAATATGTGGCGATATTCAAATACGGCGATGATCTCCGACAAGATCAATTGATCCTCCAGATGATAACGCTTATGGACAAACTTCTGCGTCGTGAAAATCTCGACTTGAAATTGACGCCGTATCGTGTATTGGCGACCAGTTCAAAGCATGGCTTCATGCAGTACATCGAATCGGTGACAGTGGCCGAGGTGTTGGCCACCGAAGGAAGCATTTTGAATTTCTTCCGGAAGCATCATCCGTGCGAGAATGGCCCCTACGGAATCACCGCCGACATCATGGACACGTACATCCGGAGCTGTGCTGGCTACTGCGTCATCACGTACCTGCTCGGCGTCGGTGATCGGCATCTGGACAACTTGTTGCTGACCACCTGTGGAAAATTGTTCCACATTGATTTCGGTTATATTCTGGGCCGCGATCCAAAGCCCATGCCGCCACCGATGAAGTTGAGCAAGGAAATGGTCGAGGCTATGGGCGGCGTCACTTCTGAGCACCACCACGAATTCCGCAAGCAGTGCTACACCGCGTTCTTGCATCTGCGACGACATGCCAATGTCATGCTGAATTTGTTCTCGTTGATGGTGGATGCCTCGGTGCCAGGTACGAACTGCGGCTCAAACACTGTCGGAGTCTCACTAAGACTCGTTCTTGTTATTTCCCAGATATCGCTTTGGAGCCGGATAAAGCTGTGAAGAAAGTCGAGGAGAACCTCAAGCTAGGTTTGACCGATGAAGAGGCTGTGCAACACTTACACAATTTACTTGATTTGTCCATTACGGCAGTGATGCCAGCACTTGTTGAGCAAATCCACAAACTGGCGCAGTATTGGCGAAAGTGATCACATTGCGGCTGGGAGAAGCTTCTTGATAGCGATTCTCCGGGGATTTATGTGGATTCTGAAGTATATTTTTTTTGTTTATTGTTTAATAAATTGTGTCTCATCTGAATAGTTGCGTTTAATTTTAATAATTTTTTTTTGAATTTTTAATTAATTAATTAATTAATTTTAATTTAATTAATAGTTAAAAATTGAAAAAGAATACAAAACTGAGGACCATTAAAATTCGTTCATTAAAACACGGTCATTCACTCGCGCTTGCATCGAATCACCAGCCTCAACCACCGACCATTTCAATTGGGCAACGTCCAACAACTAATGGCCCATAGTAGTCTGGTGGCGGTTTGATGTCCAATGGACACCACAAAAAAAAAGCCGATAGAAAAGCCATCTCATGAAACCAATATCCTTCATTAGGCACGACACGCTCTCTGAGATTCCATCAAGTTCATCGTGCCTCGCCGTCACAACGTTCGATCGATGAACGTAGCGCGCATCTCGCATGGAGCGTGTAAGAGTAGCTCTTGCATATCGCACGTAATTCGAATCGACGAATTGACATTAATTTCGTTCATTGATAAGATGAACTTGTGGGGTGTGGTGTGTTGAACGTGGTGAACGCCACTCACTCGCAGAGTGTCAATGCGAAGTGCGGCTGTTTGCATCGGACGATGACTGTTGAATATTATATGAACTGGGGGCTCAGCGCCTATTAACTCAATGTTACATCAGACGAAATAGCATCCACCAGTCATCAGTTGCCACATGCTGAATTTACACGCAACAACCGAGACATCACCAACCATCAACACGTTTTCATTTTCAAATATTCTACGCGAGATCTTCATTGCGGGAGCCATCGCAAATTCTTTACAATTCCACTTTGACGGTCGTTGGTTGTCTTACTGTTCCAACTGAGGAGCCAGCTCGGTTGAAATTATTGCTTTTTTCTCAATTTTTTTTTTTTTTTTTTTGATGAAAACTTTAGAACCGTCGGTTGATGGTTATCGTTGACCTGAGGGTTGATTCTTGGCAAGTTTATCCCCCGCAAGGATCAACGCGGAACTCGAATTGAGAAACGGAAGTCATCCAGTTTACCTCCTTCAAGTGTTGACGACTACTCTGTGAGTTCGTCCAGAATGAATGCTAGTCCCTTAAGGCCACCCCTTCCATATGTTACCTCCATTGTCTGCCTCGTGTAACCGCCATGGAATCCATAAAAGATGCCATCTTCGAGTTCATGAATCACAGCGGATCATCATTGAGAAGATGAGAACAAGCGAAAAACACCAAACACAATTCATCAAAATGGATTGGCGTAAAAAAAAAAAAACGGGGCGAAAAAAAAATGGGAATGAATTGGATTTCCCTTTCCGAAAAGCGCGTTTCCAAACTACAACCTGTTCAATATGCGCAACACATCCAATCGCAAACATATGCGAACATTCCACACAATTCGAATGGAATTCAAGCATTACCGTTTGTTTGATAAGAAATATGTTTGCGATGGAAAAATCCACCAGAATGTGCCCATCTTTGGGCCGCCCGCCCACTCAGTTTGTATGCGAAACTTTGCGCTGGCATCGCCGACGATGTCGTTTGGGTTAAGTGCGAAATGATATGGCCCCATCGCCGAAAATGCCACTGTTGCTGCGAACAATCCGAACGAACCATTGCGAACCGTTCTCCAAGTGTAACACTTTGCCGAGAGACGAGCCAAAAAAAAAAACATCTAAAAACTCGCTTGCTGTTCACCGTCGAAGCACATTCAACATCGTAACGTCACGCCGACAGGACATTTCTCCCAGCAGCAGCAGCATCAGCAGCAGTAGCAGCAACAGTTCTTTTGGGTCACTACGTAAATCTTCACACAGAGCTAGTGTGCTCCAAACGGCAGTTCGTAACGAAAACGGTGCAAGGTGTTTCACTTGGGCGACGCATCAAGTCATTTTTTGAGTGTTTCTTCGACGAAATTAACGCCATTTTTTTCCGGTCAAAAAGCCACAACGATTCCGCTTAAAATGAATTATTATTGTGTGATTTTGTTGTTTTTCACAATTTGTTGTTCGATGCTGATGTTGGCGCCCACCACAACGGCTAATTACATTGACACAGCAGGTATGTGGTGATTTGCAATATTCTCTATTCTTTCTTTCGCGTTTCGCTTTTGTTGTTGTTGTTGTTGTTATTTTTTTTCCAAAAAATTCCGTTTATCCATTTATCATCGAAAAGCAATTTCTCGAATGGACACATCGAGTGTCAAGCGGGATATGGCGCTAGTGGATGTGTCTATCGTTGCCACAGTTACTAAGTCATTTCCGTTTCATCAAAATTTCAATTTTCCATTCGATGAGTTGGTGGATACGCATCAACCACCGACCATTCATCATTGGCCATATGGTTGAATTTCCTGTTAGATGAAAGCGAGAGGAGAGAAAAAAGGCGGTTGAGCCTTTTCCAATTTGAAAATTCATTATGCAAATACCATCGAGGTGCTCTTTGGGGGATCATTGTCGACTGGGCATTCAACATTCAAGGGTTTTGGCTTTGACCAGAGAATTTCCATTCAACTCACAGTGGATGGGCAGAGAATTCGAAAGGAGTCAGACACCGACCGTGGAACTTCATCTCGGTGACAAAGCTGCCGATGAATTCCGTCACACTGTGGAGCCCAGGCTCCTTGCTATGCACATCGTCTGAGGCCACTGTGCCTGAATGGCATGCTGGCCGACGAGAACATTCCAACCAACTGTTTGTTGTGGATGCTCCCATTGTGTGATCATCATCAGACATATTTCACGCTGACAATTCATAATTCGAGCACACGTCCAACCGAATCCAATTAATTTGACGAGAAAATATTCTTGTTGGTCGTTTTCGTCAATTTCACGTTGCGAAATGCCTTGTTTTTCGCTCCTTTCTTTCGCTACAAAACACTGTCTCCGTAAAAATGATTGTTCTCGCTTCGGTGCGGGGGGATGTTCTTGTGATGACGTTGTCCGGTTTTAGTCGAACGTGAATTCAAACCGGGATTTAATTAAGTTATAACTTTGACGTAAATGCTGTTGGCGTAAATTGCTTTGGTGGTTTTTGGTTTCCTCGTCCGATGGTGTTTGCTGTCCGACTTTTGAGACTATGCTGAAGCAACAATGGAAATGATTCGTTTCATGTCAAAAGCATAAACTTGCAGTTATTTCTGATGGCGAATTTATAACGGTAGATTATGTTTGGCGGTGTCCAGGAAAGCGCTGGATTAAAAGCGATTCCCTTTGATTGACAATCTCTCAAAGTAATTTCACTGCAGTTGGAGCGCGATGTGACTGCCCACGTCATGAAATCTACTTCTTTTCATGAAGAAGTTGGGCCAGCAAAAGAAATTCCTTGAAATCCTTTCGAACCAATTAGGCCTTACCGTTCTCGACTCCCCCCCACAACGTTCGCTGCATCAATTGAAATGTCTTGCACAAACATTGAAGATTACTGTCAACAATTTTAAAACAATATTGTTTTCCGCTCGTAAATTGCAATTGCAACGAGAACATAATTCCTCGCGAAATAATGCTATTCATTTGTCAAAGTGGAAATTACTCGACCGAAGGAAGCATCGCTTCCAACGTCATCAATTCGCGGAAATCAAAAAAGGAAAAAAAAACTATTGGAAATAACGGTAAAACAAATGGGACGTCAGCAAGCATTCATGCTTCGCGAAATAATGCCCTTTTCGAAAAGTAAACAAGAAGAATGAAGCAATCGGCACGGAAGCGCTGCCCTCCTCATTTGCATCCCCAGCAGATGTTTGCTCTCAGTTTTCCTCGTTGCATTTGCTCAAGTGCTGTTTGTGCAGAACGTTCATTCTTCTTGTTTTTTTTACAATTTTTTTTCAATAAAGAAAACTATTTTTCGAATCATTAATTTTCTTCACGAATATTTGCTGAACGATTTATGGTCGAACAAAAAGACAAATAAACTTTTTGCAAAAGTTGTCATCATCGATGAACGGTTATTCAGGGAATGTCGTGCATTGTTGCAACGTCAGCGAATTGTGGCTGTCGGGTGGGGGAAGGAGGGGGCGGTATTGACTGGGAGGACAAAATCGTTTTATTTCCATTTACTCGAACGCTTCTTCTTCTTCTTCTTCTATTTTGCGCGGACGCCTGTTTCGATTTGACAAAAAACCGTATTTGACAAGTGACAGCTAATTGAATTCGATCGTTATGCGGTTTTGAAAATCTAAATTGGTTTTCATTGTTCAATTCCAAGAGTTATTTTCGGCTTCCATTGAATCGCTTTGGGAAGAGTTGTGAATGGCGAATAGCATTAAATAAGAATCAATTTCTCGTAATTTCATTTTGAGAGGCCAGGCGAGATTCGATGAAAACGGGGAATCCCTTGAGACGCACCAACGTTGCCTGTGATTCAAACAGTTGAATGAGAGCTTCGATTGAATAGAATTTCAATTTGGAATATTGATCGTGGGCGAGCGGCTCGATGCGATTCGGGCATGTAAGCTCTCAGAATTCGATAGAATTTTCCTCAGAAGTTTCAATGCCGCAGACAACAACCGTACGCCGACACATAACGGTATTACTAACCCATTTCAAGTTCATTCGAGAGCTTTGCGACGTGCATTAAAAACGGTCGCCAAATGAACGCCATTTATCCAGTCGGGAGGAGATTAATCAAAAAAAAAAATTAAATAAAGTCCCGTTCCGCATGCAAACACAGATGATGCGTCATTTTCGTCTAGAAAACGATCTGTTTACGTCCCAATCACCCTCATCATGTGACCAGCCGACGGATTAAATCAAATGAAATCAACCGGAAAATGACATCATTCTGATGATTTTCATTGCACATTTGTCGCGTTAGTTTCATCGAACCGGATAATGGCCTGCGGCAAACTCCATCTTATCCCGAAATATCACTCACGAGTCCTATTAATTCGAGCCGAGAGTAGCCCAAAACGGGGCAAATGCCGTCAATGAAAATCCATCAATGGAAATTTGAACGCATCGAAAATATCCAATGGCAAAGCATTGCCAGGCGGGCGATTCACCATGATTGCCCCATCGTGTTCGTCATTGCGTTCCCCTCGCTCCAACAGACTCCGCCGCAGCCAATGATATTAAGTAATTTCCCATATGACATCGCCAATCATAGCCGCATTATTAACTCCATGTTTAACATCCGATGCCAATCGGGAATTTGATATGAAAACATGTGTGACGTTTTATGTGCGGGCATGCCCACGCTCGCTACACATTGATGCATGTCGGCACAAGCGAGTCATTCAATTGAGGAAAATTCGGACGGAAAACTCGCAACCGGGGTCTTATCAGCCATGACAACGGTCATTGCGAGCACAATACCCGCACGCACACGACCAACGTTATTCCGTTTCCAGCAACATGATTTTTTCTCTCATTTTTTTTCTGTATTTATTTTTATTTTTGTCGCATCGAAAATAACAATCCCGGATCGGCACCGATTTCGAAAGGGATCGACTCGATTTGGGTGCTGAATGGCTGAATCATTCACAAGTTGCTTCGTCGCTCGAACACCATTCCGGCGAATGGCCACGCACTCATCGATAATGCGTGTGACGAAGATGACATTTCCATTCATTGTTCAGTCCTATCAGTTTGGCACAATTGAATTCCACACGTTGAATAACGGTGATTTTCAGTTTTATATACTTTTTTTCTCTCTTTTTTCCCGTTATTTTCTCATCATATTTTCATAATTCCATGGAACGGCCAGAATGCTCGATTTGAATGGAATGTTGACCGTTGAACGATCTCCAAGTTATCAAGACTTATTCTTGTTGTTTATTCATCGAGCTTTCGGCACGAGCACAACACTTGACCGACAAGTTTTATCTCGATATTTTGCCAACAGACGTTCAGCCCTCTTGAAGTACCGTTCGCTTCTGTGAGAGAATCAACATCAACATTTATTATCGGAGGAAGTCTGAATCAATAGTCGGTTTTGCCTTGCACCCACTCAACTCGCATCACATTCTCTCTTGCGAAGCTTTTCATTCTTAAATAGGATTTTCAAACAAATTTTCACTTTTTTTCCATTTTTCCATTTTTCCCATCACATAATTCCCATTCATCGAACAAATTGCAACCTCAATATGAATACGAGCGAATAACTGAAAGGGATTTCTTCTGCGTCGGCATGCAGTCGAAACATACTTTTAATTTGAAAATGAAATTGAATGCGACTGGAATGATTGTGAAGTAGTCGTTCTCTGAAAGAAGACGCCAGCCTGAGTGAAATTTCCAAGAGTCGTTCTGAAGAAATGCCATCCAATTATTAAAAATTGTCTTTGCACCGCCATTTCTCTGACGGGCAAGAAGACCTTTGTAAAGCGAAATGCAACATTTGACTGGTTTCACAAAGCTCAAAACAAAATGAAGTCCCCCCAATTTTCCCGAGAAACTCGGTTGGGAGCACTAAATTGAATTTCCAATCATCGACTCGATAACAACAGCCGCAACGCATTCCCAGACTCGTTCCCAAACGATTGACGTCATCCGATGGCATGAATGGTATTCACCCGTTTGCCTGTTGGTCGAGACAATGGCCTTTCCATAATTCACAATTGATGTTCAATCGAATCCTCTGAATTTCCTTTCAATAATTTTCATTCAATAATTTTCATTTTAATTAGCCCCCCCATTAATAACAACATGAATGCTAATCTTCACAATTTTACCCAGCCAAGATTCGTTCACAAAGTTTGCCGACCTGTTGGCCATCGTGCATTGCCTTTCGAAATGTCCCAATGGGCTGAAACACATTGTCGTTCCATCGAAGCATTAAATCCATCCTCGTCTTATTGTTTGCCATCGCATTTGGTGTTGCTTCTGTCGTCCCCGTAATTGAATAGAAAATCGGTTGGCGTCGTCATCGTGATGAGGACTCTATTTCGTCCTTTTCCCAAAGCGGTTTACCATTCAGGCATTCGCCACAGATGCTATTTAGGTTCCTTTAATCAACCAATTTTTATGCCAATAATGAATTAGTGTCAATGTACGTTTTTCCGATTCACCCGTCCCCACCTCCTCCCCAAGTCTAAGTTCATTGTGCTTGAATTACGTCCGTTACATTCCCCGTTAATGTTTTCCAATGTCAGCGTTTGGCGCAGCAAAGAATGGTAAAGGTCAATCGAAGATTTCGCGAGGGCGTCCTTGTCGATATTCATCGTGTATTTTTCGGGAAAATGACTTTTCCGAAAGGCATATGGGATCCTCTTGAGCTGAAAATGGTCGGGCGTTTCATTCAACCGGGCCAATATCGAAATGAAAATAAACAAATTCCTTAATGACTGAGTTGTTTTCCGAGCGCAACAGTCAAAACAATCTCATTCCTTCACTGAGCTTTTGCTCGAAAGCATTTCAGCTCCGAAAATAACCGGAAAAATCGCTGGCTTTTCCATTGAACAGTCCCGACAGAAATTCGCTAAACAGTTTTTTGCTTTTAAAGTATTAAAATGGCTTAAAACTGGTTGCCCCGTCAAATGGCTAATGAAGTGAGAGAATGCCTCGATTCGAGCTCAAGTGGATGCTTTGTTGTTGTTGAGTCTCTTGGAGGATGGGCGATGGCATTCCGCAGCGACCACATTCATGATATTGCTGAATAATAACGATCCCGAATTCGATGTGTGGTCCATTTTGACCGACCACTTAATGCTAATTAAAGCGCACGTGGGAATTCAACCAGTAATTTGTGTCGAATCATCGAACCACAGCGCTGATCCCATTCATCGAGGTTCAGACGTTTCATTCAATTGATTGCTATTGATGGGCGATTAGTGGGCGTTCTGGCAGGGGATCACTTCACCTTTGGTTGAGCCATTATCATTCCACTGAATTCAAACAAGATTCTCGCTTCATCCTTCTCAGTCGCTCGCATAATTCACTCGTTAACCGTTGTGTTAGAAAGAGGTCGGGCTTAGTCTATGATATTCCCTTTCGAAGATATTTTTCTTCAAATTTCTCGAGCATTTCAACACTTCAGGTTGTGTTTTTTCAATCATAATCGACAATGCTGGTGCTGGTCAAGCTCAGCAACATGAGTTGTTGGCCCGCAATGTCCTATCAAATAACATTTGATGAAACAAACACATTTGCTCAGCGAAGCAGCTTTTATGCAATTGTGAAAGCGACAGCAAACATCACTGATCAAACAGGTGAACAATTGATGTGACAATTTGGTGAAATCATCACTTTGGCAAGCCTACGCCTGTTGACAGAATAAGCACACCATTTGCTCATTGATTCTCGTCGAGTTTGTCTGAGAAAACGGATTTCATTCATTTACTCGAGTCTAATTGCTTCGGTGGAGAGTGTTCTTCGATTAGCCCACCGCACCCATTTGAGAGCCTTAATCTGCTGATGGTCTTTGTGGTTCTGTTGCGTCTGAAAATCCATTCGATTGCCATAAGCGTCATCCTGCACAGTATTGACCTAAAAACGCCGAGCACAAAAATCTGTTTCCGAAAGACATCATTTCCACTTGGCTCACACGATACCGTCAATTCACTTGTTTATTTTCACCATTTCCGAATGGGATTTCCCCGGCGAACAACACTCAGGTGATGTTTCAAAAGGAAATCCCATTCGGAAAATCTCCACCAGAAACACATTCTCCGATTTTTCATTTTTCCTTTATCTCATTCAAAATGAAGATTACTCGCCCGCAGCAAAGCGAAGATAATTGTAAATTATTGAAAATTGGCTTTGTTTCAGTTGAGTTCAGTTGGGTTCGGTCTGCGTGAATATGATGGCTTCCGTAAATAACCTTAAATTGCGACGGGTGATTTCGCAAATAGTTTGTTCGAAATTGATATTCTACCGTTGCAAACAGTCGCCATATGGCGGAGTCACGATACAGCATCCAATCGTCGATGCGGGTAAATTTCACAAATTAAAATTTATGTTTTGGAATCGTTTTCAATTCACTCGATTTGCTGCAGCGCAGAACCGTCGAGCAGTGACTGCGACATTGGAGATTATCGGTTGACAGTCTGCGGATGAAGCTCGTAATGGGAGACACTTGATTAAGTTGAAATTATCTGTGAATGAGGTCGATGTGCGCCGTCATGCCTTTGACCGCTTTCGAAACAAACAGACTTTTGTTTAAGCAAATTGCTCGGATTTTCCTCAAAACAATCCGGTCGACTCTTAACTCGAGTGCTCGCATATCGGCGGAGAGGTTTCTGTCTGAATTAATTGCGTCTCTTCAAAGTCTTTATTGTTGATCCTTTGTTTCGAATTAATTTTTTTGTTTTTGTTGAAAATAACACGATAAACCTATCGCTTGTTGCTTTCGAGAAACAGGTGGTCGACCGTAGAGCACCTGCTGACCAGCTTAAGTATTTTAATTAATTCCATCATTCGAACCGAACTTTGGGAAACCGCATGCTATTTCCGTTTTCTGCTGTCACTTCTCTTTCGTCCTGTCTTTCTCCCTCTCCCTCGCTCTCTTTCTCTCACTCTTTCCTTCTCTTTCTCTCTCTTTCTCACTCTCTTTTTCTGACTCTCTTTTTCCTTCTCTCTTCTCTCTCTCTTTTCTCTCTCTTCTCTCTCTCTTCTCTCTCTCTTCTCTCTCTCTCTTCTCTCTCTCTTCTCTCTCTCTTCTCTCTCTCTTCTCTCTCTCTTCTCTCTCTCTTCTCTATCGCTTTCTTTCTCCCTTTCTTTCCCTCTCTTTCCATCTCTCTATCTGCCTGTCTCTATTTCTGTCCCTCCTTCTCTCTCTTTCTCTCTCTTTCTGTCTCTCTCTCTTTCTTTCTTTCTCTCTCTCTCTCTTTCTGTCTCTCTCTTTCTCTTTCTCTCTTTCTGTCTCTCTCTCGTTCTACCTCTCGCTGGCTCCCTCTCTATACGTTCTAGTCTCACTCTTTCTCCCACTATTTCTCTCCCTCTCTCATTCTGAAAAAAGAGATCTCTTTTTCTCTGTCTACCTCCTCTCTGTCTCCCTCTCTCTCTTCCCCGCAAAGGTTACTCAACAAAATGGCCATCAAACCCGAGATGAAAACATCTCCCGCGCTGATCCACCAAATCATTATCGACGATTTAAAATGAATCTCCCCAAATAGATTAGTTCCATTCCATTGTTTGACTTGGAATCTCACGGCCGTTGAACAAACGCAACCTTCCAATTGAACGTAGGCAGCAGGCGAAAGAAAAACGAACGAAGACAAATAGAAAGTTCGATCAGATCGATGGCATTGTTATTTGAAAAATGCCTCATTGTTTTATATCAAAGCGTTTGAACGCTTTACTTCCTCCGTGGTTTGGGAATAATTTTGCATAAATTGAATCGGAAAATATTCCACCGGCAGCATATGATTTACGTGAAACGCTGCATGCGTTGGCACAATGGTATGCCTGGCGGCTCCAGTCCCGAGGGCTGACAAAGTATTCGATGAAAGAGGAAAGAGCGCTCTTGAACTGCCAGTCGACATTCCAGCCTGTGTCCTGTGCCGCCGATAGGCACAATCTCAGCCCATTCATTTTCTACCTGTCTGCGTGCCGTTGGCATCAATGAATTGCCATCGTCGCAAATATTTGCTTGACTCATCCGATACACCTCCGAATGCCAGGCAATCCTCAAGGTAATTGTTTGTTTTTGCCAGTGACATTCCCTGCCGCCCAGCTCTACCGATGCTGGTCGGTGTTTTTGAAACATTGACAAACATTGAGTGTCCGAAAATTGGACATTCATTCACACGACTCCATTAATATTTATTTGAATTTCCACAAAATTAATTTCCACCAGCAGCGGTGTGTTGGGTTATTTGTTTTTGTTTTGGTCGACAGTTAATGGCGTCATGCAAAGGTTATGCATGATTCATGACTGCACGTCAGACGGATTCGCAGACGATGTATGAGCATGTGTGCGAGTGTTGGACTTAGCCGATGCTGGATTTGCCGTTACGAACGGTGAATAAACGAGCTTGATGTGGGTATCCAGAAAATGAAACATTATTCTGATGGCATTTCCGCTTCGTCGAGATATCAAAAGGCAAACGAAATCAAATCACCAGAAACATCTTGAGTTGGGTTATTTT
>JANSTV010053048.1:0-13542 GCA_027564135.1 Lestremia cinerea
TTGGTACTCACTTCGGTATCGTCAATTCCTTCCCAATCGTCCAACACGCTATCAGCTTTTATCGACATTTTGACTGTTTTTTTATGCTAAAATTTATTACTAAGAATTTATAAAACTAATTTTCCGGTTTCTCTTTCTATACAAATTTTCGATTTCGATTGGTTTTTCCTTTTAACAAAATGTACAAAAATTTACAAAAAAATTTTTGTTGCGCTTTTGCTGAAAATGAAACTTCGTTCATTTCCAATGACAAAATCTAGTCCGACAGTAAATGTCATCGCCGTCTTGTGTTCGATTCGGGAGAGTTTACACGCATAAATGCTACTTTGGAGCCGAGTCTTTAATTTTTCACATTTAAATTCATCAATTTCTTCCAATTCAACGCTTGTATTTTCTGTAAAATAAACTTGCAAAAATCAAAGTAATTTCAAGCATTTTTCAGCAAGAAAAATTGAGAAAAACGGTCTCAGTCTTTCGGTGTAAACTCTGCGGCTCGACTGCTGTAAAAATCTAGCGGCGGCTCTATAACCGCTGCGAACCTGTCACATCGCACGTTGTTATTCTCTCTCTGTGGCGGTCGGCATTCAAACGATGTTTTCAAACCAACTGTGTGACTGAGCTCGAGCAACACAAAGAAGTCCAACGCTGTATTTATCTCCAAGTTGTCATTTGTTTAATCAAAATGCCTCGAGTTGATTTGGTCAAAGCCTTTCAAACGCCGCCCAGCTATCAGCCTCCAGAAGTGTCGCAATTGAGCGGCAACACATATTATCCGAACCTGAACTCAATCGAATACCGTAATAAGATTGCGGACGGCAGCACAAAATTCAGTGCGTTTCTGAGTGGCATCGATGTGAATGAAGTGGGCACGGTTGTCATTGCCAGTAACGACTACAACAGCCGCAAATGGACCGGCTCATTCTGGGGTTATGAGAAATTCGAGGATGTCAGCGTGGCCAACAAGGAATTGTTCAAATCGGCATATGATGCTCCGATTACGAGTCTGCGTTTCATCGAAGGCAATATGGTGAGTGGGAGTGGGAGTCTCTGCCAGGCGCCAACGAGCTAATTCCGAGTGATTTTTCCAGGTTCTTCTCACAAACACAAGCGGAAAAATCCAACTATGGTCGACTCAGTCGGAGGTACGAAGCGCCCATGGCTACAGTCTGTATAACATTGCGACAAAAGGAGAACATTTCGGCATCATTTCGACGATGGACCTCTTCAAAAAGGGCCACGCGAGAGCTGTCACCGGTTCGAATGATAATTGCATCAAAACTTGGAAGATTGGCGCCTGTGATTTGTTCTCCGAACAAACGTATCGTGACGCTCATGCAGATGCTGTGACTGGAGTTTCTACCAGCCCTGATTCTGAGTCATTGTTCGCCAGTTGTTCGCGCGACAAGTGTCTCAGCGTGTGGGACGTTCGACAGGTTGCTCCGGTGACGGACTATTACGAAGGCAACGTTGTTTTGACAGATGTTTTGTGGACGTCAGAGAAGGGTCAGCAAGGTTTGATTTACCTCGGCGATGATTGTGGTCGAGTACAAGTGATCGATCCAAGAGATTTGAAGAAGCCTTTGGCTACTTTTGACGTCTTCAAGAAACCCATTTTCAAAATCAAACGAGAGAATAATTTGCTCGCGGTTTTGGGTCAAACCAACGTTTTGAAGGTTTTCAATGCGGCTCAGAACTATGAGCTGGTCTACGAGGACAAAACTGCTACAGACTTCATCCGAGACGCCTATTGGAGCGACGATAAGACACTGCACACCGTCGGTTGGAATAAGCAGGTTTCAACCCATAAAATTACAGTTTAAGCTCTTGGTGACTTCCAGGAAATCATGAAGAAAAACAAGAAATCCAGTCAGCTTCTGAGAAGCAAATGATACGAATTGAAATAAAATTAACTGAAAATAATTTATCGAGTTTTTGTTTCGCATCAAAACCCCTCCCTAATTTCCGTTGGAAACCTCACGTGATTCCCTCGAATCAACACCAATCAAACGATTGACTGATCAATAAATCGCTCACTCAAAAATAGAATGCAAATTATTTGAGTTTGCAGGAGGTCAATAACAAGCCCAGCAAACACATGTCGAAGATAATTATTGTTATGCGCACAAAATGCGATAACCTCCGAATTGAACTTATTCACAATCATCGAACGCGATGAAGTATATTTACGAGTGCCGGAGACAAACCACCAATTGGTGCGTTGTCTTGAGTATTGCGTCAGTTGATTCGGAAGATTTGTGTTGTTTTGTTATCGAAACTATTCATCGACGTCACTTGCGAACACAACAAGGAGCTCGCAGAACGAAAACAAACCGCATTTTCTGCAATTTTTGAAGAAAGAGAGAGAGAGAGAAAGATGATTGAAATTGAATATCGGTGAGACGAAAATCACCAAAAAAACGATCCATCAGACCAAACAGTGCATCGTCAATGCCCGTTTAACCAAACAACGCGTAGATTGCTCGCACCTCTAATCCTCTCTCACTCTCGCGCACACATCTACATATTCACTCCGTCCAACACAACAGTTATATCACTGTCATCAGTGGCTCTTGCCTTTGATTCAAAACAGAATTCAGTTTCAATTCTCTCGTCGTTTCGACAACTTGTTGATTCAAGTCCGCACCGAGCAAAGCAAACAGCGTGTTGATTTTCATACAGGCAAATATCAAGTTTACCGGGTCAGTGATAACATCGTTGTGAATTAACGTAATTAAATTCAATCAATTGGGCAAATAGTCTGAAATCTCGCCGTTGTTTCGAACGTTTGCCCCGAAAATAAGGCGCATCAAAATTATAGTTTTGTTTCATTTCTTTTCATTCGTCTTCGCAGATAATCGTTAAAATGTCTGCCGGCAAACAAATTTTGGTTATTGGCAGTGGTGGTCGCGAGCATGCAATTTGCTGGAAATTGGCACAGAGTCCAAAAGTCGGTCAAATATTCGCATTGCCCGGTAGCCATCAGATCGGCAAACTGGACAAAGTTCAGAATGTTGCGGAATTGGATGTCAATGATCATTCTGCCATCGCTGCTTGGTGCAAGAGCCATCAAATCGATTTGGTTGCCGTCGGCCCCGAAGACCCTTTGGCCTTGGGCATTGCTGACAATTTGGCCAAGCAGAACATCACATGCTTTGGTCCGGTTCGTGACGGTGCTCGTATCGAGTTCGACAAATCTTGGTCGAAGGACTTCATGAGGGAATTCAACATCCCAACCGCTCGCTACGAGTCATTCGATGATGTTGACACGGCCAAGGCTTTCATTCGAAGGTAAGTTTTCAGATTCGAACTACGCGATTGCATTTTTTTTTGCTCATCACCGCCAGACCATGTTATCGTCTGTCGTCAGGAGTTGAGCCGCTCCAAGTGATAATTCAATCGCTGGAAGATGACGAAAAGTTCACGAAATTAAATCAGTTGTTTTCAACAAAAGCAATTGTTATCAGCACATGGTCTCTGCGAGAGAGAAAAAAACAAATCCTATTTTCGATCGAGTGTTTCTGCGCTGTTTCAGGCTGATTTCTAAGTTGTTGTTTTTCTGTTATTTGTGTTCAATGCAGCGCTCCGTATGAGGCTTTGGTAGTGAAGGCAAGCGGTTTGGCCGCTGGCAAAGGTGTTGTCGTGGCCAACACTCGAGATGAGGCTTGCGAGGCAGTTGATGAGATTCTTGGAAGCAAGAAATACGGTTCAGCGGGAAACACTATTGTCGTCGAGGAGAAGCTCACCGGTGAAGAGGTTTCCGCATTGGCTTTCGTCGACAACAACACCGTTCGTCTGATGTTGCCCGCCCAGGATCACAAGCGGCTGGGAAACGGTGATTTGGGTCCGAACACTGGTGGCATGGGCGCCTACTGCCCGTGCCCTTTGATCAGCGAAGCTGATTGGGAATTCGCCCGACGAGAAATTTTGGAGCGAGCGGTGAATGGATTCCGTGCGAAGAACATCGCATACTCTGGCGTGTTATACGCTGGGCTTATGCTTACACCGGACGGACCGAGAACTCTTGAGTACAATTGCCGATTCGGCGATCCAGAAACCCAAGTGATTCTGCCATTGCTCGAAACCGACTTGTACGATGTGATGGTCGCTTGTTGTAACAACAAGCTCAGCGAAATCGACTTAAAGTGGAAGCCAAATACATCTGCTGTGGGTGTTGTTCTGGCCAGCGCTGGATATCCTGAGACTTCAACAAAAGGATGCGAAATTTCGGGTAAATTTCAATAAAAAGGAACTTTTAGGGGGAATTGCAAATTTCGTGATTATTTTCAGGTTTGGAAAGCACCGCAGCAAATCAAATGGTTTTCCACAGTGGAACTGCATTGAATGCATCCGGTAAATTCGTCACGAATGGTGGACGTGTATTGATCAACGTTGCAATTGGCTCTGACTTGCGTACGGCTGCTGCTGAAGCAACCCGTGGAGCCGAAAAGATCAAATTCTCTGGTGCTGGTGCTCAATACCGGACGGATATCGCCCAAAAAGCATTCAAAAAGTAATTTTCCCATGAAATTCTGCTTTGAAATAAAATCCATATTCTTTGCATCGCAAGTTAACTGGTTTCCATTTTCGTTTGAAGCATTCAGCTATCGTACAAGGACAGTGGCGTGGACATCAATGCCGGTGATGATTTGGTTCAAAGAATCAAGCCATTGGCCCGAGGCACCATCCGCAAGGGTGTTCTTGGCGGCTTGGGAGGTTTCGGCGGTCTGTTCCGCATCAACGACGTAAGTTCACAAGTAATGAACTGAATGCCATGAAAATTAAAGCTTTCTTCCATTGCAGTTGACGTACAAGAATACAAACGGCCAGGAAGTCGCTTACAAAGACCCAGTTTTGGTGGAACGCACCAGCGGCGTTGGAACCAAATTGAAAATCGCCATCCAATGTGGAATCTACGATAACATTGGCGTCGACTTGGTGGCCATGTGCACCAACGAAGTCATCTGCTCTGGAGCTCAACCATTCGCCTTTTTGGATTACGTCGCATGTGGAAAGTTGATAGTTCCGGTGGTGGCTCAAGTCATCAAAGGAATCGCTGAAGGTTGTCGCGGCACAAACAGCGCTCTTTTGGGCGGAGAAACGGCGGAGATGCCCTCACTCTTCGCTCCAGGATCCTACGATTTGGCTGGATACTCCATTGGTTGCGTTGAGCATGGCCAGGAGCTGCCACGGATCGCTTCAATCCGTGATGGTGATGTCGTTGTTGGTTTGCCTTCAAATGGTCTTCACTGCGCTGGATTCAACATAATTCACAGCTTGATGACCAAGTTGAGCTTGGATTACACCGCCAAGGCGCCCTTCAGTCCGAAAGGACTGACGTACGGTCAAGAATTCTTGAAGCCATCGTCGCTGTATGCCTCCAGCGTGCTTCCATTGATCCACAGCGGAAGTATTAAGGCTGCTGTGCATGTCGGCAATGGTGGTATCCTGAAGAATGTCGGTCGAGTCATTCCAGCTGATTTGCAAGCTGAGCTCGATGCAGCTTCCTGGACTGTCCCATCGTTCTACGGATGGCTGTTAGCCAACAGCGACCTCTCCAACGTCTCTGTCGTGGACAACTTCAATTGTGGTATTGGATTTGCTTTCGTCGTTTCAAAGGACGATGACAGCTGGCGGAATATCAACGGTGCTGTTCAAATCGGGTCGATCATCAAGCGTGTGGAAAACCGTCAGCACGTTGTGATCCGCAACATCGGCAATGTGCTCAACGACTTGCATAAGCAGTGGGGCACGACAACCGCATCCCGAAAGGACAAGACCTACCAAAACGACAACAAGGATCGCCTCTTGCAAAACGTTGAGGAGCTGATTGTTCCGACGGTGAACGAACAGGTGTATCGCCATCATTTGAGCCGATTTGTGCGTTTGCATCCAAATGGTCAGTCGAAATTCAAGGATCCGATTTTGGTGATCGGAACCGATGGCGTCGGCACTAAATTGAAGATTGCCCAGGAGATTGGACTCCACAACTCGGTCGGTATTGACTTGGTGGCGATGTGCGTCAATGACACTCTGTGCAATGGAGCCGAACCACTCACCTTCTTGGACTACTTTGCCTGCGGACAAATCGAGAACGAAGTTGCGAAGGATGTCGTCGCTGGCGTCGTAGAAGGATGTTTGCAAGGCGGCAGCGCTTTGGTCAGTGGGAAATCCGTTGTGGTGCCCGCCTTGTATCACGACCAAGAATACGATTTGGCCGGTTTCGCTTGTGGCGTCGCTGAAAATGGCTTGTTGCTGCCTCGCACCAATGAAATCAAGGAGAATGACGTGATCATCGCGCTACCATCAACCGGAGTTCACAGCAACGGTTTCAGTTTAGTTCACAAAGTCATGGAGATTGCTGGAGTGACTTTCAACGATCCAGCCCCATTCAGCGCCAACGGAAAATCCTTCGGTGAGGAATTACTGACGCCCACCAAAATCTACACGAAAATCATCAGCCCACTCTTGCGTACGGGTCTCATCAAAGCCATCGCTCACATTACTGGCGGTGGATTGATTGAGAACATTCCGCGTGTGTTGACCAACAGCCTGGCTGTCAAATTGAACGTTGAAGACCTGGTAATTCCACCAGTGTTCGCCTGGTTGGCAAAGACCGGAAACATCTCCAATCACGAATTGCAACGCACCTACAACTGTGGCATCGGTCTCATTTTGATTGTCGCTCCTCAGGATGCGGACCGCATTTTCGATGCGGTGAAATTCGAACACAACGCCAAGATACTCGGCAGTGTGGTGAATCGAAAGGAAAACGAACCGCAGGTGCAAATCAACGATTTGGATTTCACTAAAAATCTTCAGCGCGTTCAACGCAACTTGAGCCAACCGAAGAAGCGTGTTGGCGTTCTCATTTCTGGCACCGGCAGCAATTTACAAGCTTTGATCGATTCCACACGCAACTCTGCGTTTGGAGCTGGAGCGGAAATCGCTGTGGTAATCTCCAACAAGGACAACGTTTTCGGTTTGCAACGCGCCAAGAACGCTGGTATTCCAACCAAAGTCATCTCACATTTGGCATTCAGTGCGAGCGCCAACCCTCGCGAAGAATTCGATAAGGCCATCACCGCTGAGCTTGCGTCCCAAAATGTTGACATCGTGTGCTTGGCAGGATTCATGAGAATTCTATCGGAAAGCTTTGTGCGTCACTGGAAGGGTCGCTTGGTGAATATTCATCCATCGCTGTTGCCGAAATACCCTGGTCTCCATGCCCAAAAACAAGCTTTGGAAGCTCAACCACGCGACAAATTCGCCGGCTGCACCGTTCACTTTGTGGATGAGGGTGTCGATACCGGAGCCGTTATTCTGCAGGAGCAAGTGCCCATTTTGGACGATGACACCGAAGACTCTCTGACCCAACGAATCCACAAGGCCGAACATCTCGCTTTCCCCAAAGCTTTGCGATTACTTGCCACCGGCGCCGTTAGCTTTAACTAATTGTTCGCTCGACATTCGAATGCACTTGACCATCATCTCGTAAATACTCAGCAAAGTTTCCGACTGAAAATTCAACGTTTTCCAAATCCTTCCCGTGAGGGTTGAGGACAATGAAAGCTCCGTGATTGAATACGTTAATAATAGTGTTTATTACGGTATAAGACAGTCAGATCAGATTTTCAAGTATTTATCCTAACATTTCAACTAGAATTGTCTAAATTGATAAATATTAATTTAAGAACAATTAAAATAATATGTACATCCATACAAAGTGTTATGAAATTCACTTAGAGTAGATTGCTAATTCAGATATGTTTTAATAAAAATGTAATAAATATGTGAAAATGTAACAGCTTTCGTTTTCGTTTTGTTAATATTTCTCACTTCATCGTCAAAATTCTAACCAGGGATATTTCATTCGATTCACGGTGGCTCTAACGGGATGCATTTATGCAAGTGAATGTACTTTGGCGGACAAACAATTGTGTAGAACGAAGACCACTGGTTTGGGACAGCATTCCATATCGATCTCCTGGAAAATCAAAATTAATTTCAAATAAATCGCTCGAATTGATCCCTCCCGCACGAGAGTTACTCACGATTTCACCGTCTTCTCCTCCAAAATCAAAGTACAACATTCGATTTCCATCATCACCTGACCCCTTGAGCTTATCAAATGGATGCGACCAGATTATTTTCGCTGGTGGACCCATTCCACCTTCGAGCAACGAGAATCCACGTTCGAGGTGAACGATCAACTGACACGGGCGACCCTTTGGACGAATCATTTAGTCGCATTGCTTTACTAGCGAGGGTGTGATGAGCTTACCTGGAACAAGCATCTGAAGGAGAACTCCCTTTGGTAGTTGATGGCGTTGTGACTGCCTTGAACCAGAGCTCGAGCCCAATTGGCCATATCCCGGTGTGTCTCCGATCGCAGCCAATGCGTCACAATCCCTCTGGGCGTTCCACATCGCACGCAAAATATTGTCGATTGACTCTGAAAATCGAGTATTTGTTAGCAGTGACCGAAGTCTCTCACTATGAAAAGCTTACCGTGTTCGAATTAACAGTTGAATTGTTGCTGGTGCCAGCCAATCTGGTCGATGCCAAAGCAGAACTCTCCAGTGGACGGCCCCAGGCTTCCATGGACCATGGAGCACTCTCATATATTCTTCAAGAGAATGACGAGTATTCAGTAAGTGACAACGTTGAGTGAATCACAATAAAGCTTACCGTAACTCCCTTTCAGTGACGGCAACAAAAACTGGCTGCCATCGTTCCGTGTCATCGGAACTATCCGAACTGGATCGCCCGTTTTGCTCATTGGCGATACGTCGACTCAACCACCCGATGTGCTTCAGCTCCCCGATCAAATTCGACAATGCTCGATTGGCGTCCTGCAAAGCTCGCTGGGTGCTGCGTGCCATCGCTGAATGGAATGCATTGAACCAAGCCAATGCTTCTTGCGAGTCCTGGGCTCTCAAAATGCACGAGTGAATTCCATCCGGAGAATGCAATTCAATGCAGCGGTTTTCTGTATAAAACATTTGGATTCTTAAGTTCCTCCAACCAACCCAATGCTAACCGAGCAATACCTGGATCCTGATATTTCAAATTCCGTGCTAGATGCGTCAATTGCAACGGAATGTATCGAGTATCTGCACGTGGCGGACTTCGCGGTGCTGATGGTGAAGTGGTTGATGTTGCATTCCCAGTGGCGGTTGAATTTGATGGACACAAAAAGGGTCGCTGCAACTCCCATCCCACCTCAGAGATGATGCTCGCCTTCCGGAAATACGGTGTAACTTCGCGCAAGAATTTCACTGAAAAAATAATCCGTCGATAAATGCATTGAATGACGTGCAATGAATGATGCATACCTTCCAAATCGACAATACGTCCGGCTCGTTTAAGTGCCCGAACGGCTTCATCATGGGTTGCATCACGTAGCTCTTCGCCATTGACCGATAATATAGCGTCACCAACATACAATGCCTTGGCACTATCTGCAGCCATTCCACGAAATATTTTCGATATCAATATCGGCATACGATTTTCTCGTCCGCCTTTTATTGAGATTCCCAACCCGTTGTTGTCGGATTTGATGATGCGCACCTGTAACGGCCCATCGAACTATCATCAATCATTCCGATCAAACAAACAAATCATTGAACTTACGTGACGTTTTTGATTTGCTACTTCATCAGGTACATCACACACCTCGGCCACACCGGCACCATTCTCAAGGGTGTTATTGTTATTCAGCAGATGTTCGCCATTGTTTATATCATCTGAATTGATTGAAGAGACTCCCCCACCACCGGATGAAGGCAATGACCCACTTGAGCCATTGTTGCCACTATGCACGCTACTACTGTAGGGATACAAGGGAGAATGTCTAGCTGAAAATGTGGGCGATTGAGGTGTCTTCCCAACACTTACCTCAGCGTTCCATTGAGGGTTGTTGTATGATCGATTGGATCACAAGTCTCATCCAAGCTAACGGACAAATAGTCCGTCTCTAGGGTGACTGTGACGCGATACCATGCACCACGGACTCTCGTCTCGAGAACACCACTCCGAGATGCCGTTCCTGTTGTCCCTCCAAGCGTCGAGGTGCCCGACGTTGAAGGGTTATTCCGTGCTGCTAATACTCCCGAGGATTCCACCATGATTGGATATGCTCTATGCTTCACTCACGGATATGTTGCTGATATGTTCGGGTATTAATCACTCGCTGCTGAACTTACAACCACAAATTCGATTTCATTGGAATTGTTTTCTCTTTTCGATGCTCTGCAATCGTCCTCACATATTCCTGGAAAAGCATTTCTTTAATCTTCTGATTCGAAAATGAGGGTGGAGGAAGCAGAGAAACAGAAGATTCGCAACAGAAAACAACCAAAATATTTTGGCGCCGAATTTCAATATTCAAATTGACTACGGCAATTTCAACGGTTTAACCTGCCCCGAAATTCATGTTTTATTCACAATCCACCTGCATGTCCATACGTTCGAGTGCTGGAAAAACTGCATGAATAAAATATGCATTTTGCATAGAACGAACCCACACACTCAGACGATGCATAAAGTGGTGATAATTATGAGAAGCATAGTAGCGGTATCCGCAACATTTGTAAGCTATATTTTTGATTGATTTTAACCATTCCCATACAGCTTGTTGTGCTATGCATGCGCATAACCTTGAATAACATGACAAACGATAAAAAACAAGTTGATATTAGAACCGAATGGGTAAAATGCGCCGACAAAATATGAATTACGTGAATGTGAATTCCCAAAGGGAAGCGAGAAAATTTTATGAAAATTGCTTTGCAGAGAGGAACGACCAGTCGAGATTATCGCCATCGCACGTAAGCTTGCGAAAAATCACATTGAATTGAGTGCGAAACAGCTAATGGCAATGCGACGTAGTTCACTGGGAGCCCCCTGCAACCCTAACTCACTGGTCGACGATTCGAAAAATAAAAAAAGCAACTGCACCATTTAGAATGTTCCGCGAATGAAATAACTTTCGCCTCCCACAAAATCAATCGCAAAAACAATTGCAGAATTACAAAACGCTAATATCGTCACGAAGAAAAAAAAAACGAAAAAAAAAAATAGCATTTGTTATTGTTTCCAGACAATGAAAACAAAAATAATGAATTTGCTGCTGCTCCCGATGGATACTCACTAACGCGTTGAAATTAAACGTCGTCATCCGTTCGAATAGACTCGTCGACTGTGACTGGGACTCTCACGAGCGTATTCTTGGTGAGCCACAACACGACATCTTGATTGTGAAAGACAAACATAGTGGGAACGCACTGCTCGTATCGTATTTGTGTACGCGTATTTGGGGCATGGGGTGGCTTTTGTTCGGCGATTGTCGGTTTGTCGGTGTGTCGGTGTGTCGGTGTGCATGGGGCTGCAAATGTGTTGTACGCGGGCGCAGTGGGGGATGGTTTCGAGAGAGCTACTCCAACGATGAAAGGCATCAATGACGATACTTGGTGTGTGCTATATGATGTGATTGTGATTATCATTTTCATTACGATTTGGCGGAGATTTATGGCTAGGGTGGGTTTCGCAGATCTTTCATAACTTTGAACAGGGCTGGTGTGCGCCTGCAACGGATGGCTTGTGCGAGATTTGGGTGAATGACCTGAGGGAATTGGACCGACGACCGACAGGGTTGATGGAGTTTCATGTATGCTCGTCTATGGCTTCGGAATGGAGTGGAAGGGGCAACTGAATTGTATGGCGGATCGAAATAACTTCATTTCGAAGGAAATATTTAAAAAAAAAATCGAAATTCAAAACAAACAAAAATACTTAATTTTTTTTTTCAAAAATAAAGTAAAAATTAGTCGTTTTTGCTAAATCCCAAAGGCAAACAGCTCCAACCAAAATCGGTTGTGTAGATAGCATCTTGAACAGAATGAAGTTGCAGCAAAGTCCGCCAATTGACAGCTTTGACACTTGTCGCTCTGATCGTCTGCATTTCGTGTTTTGATTCGCAATCAGTTTGGAACAAATTTGGTATTTCATTCGGAACAAAAATGATTATTACGAAATCCAAGTCAATTGTTGGAAAAGCAACTGCGGTAAGTTTTATTCGATGATTTTTCGCATGAATCGATTTCAGGAGGAAAAACCGTGATTTTGATTCAAAATTTCGAAGACGGATTCATCAATGATTTACATAAAAAATTTGGAGAAAGTTTTGGGCACAAAACAACTCGACTTCGAGCACTCAACCACCTCATATTCAATTCCCTCACAGTTATTAACACGCAGCCATCAAAAGCACATCCACACAAGCGTCGAAAGATGTTTGGGTTTAGTTCCGATTGTTGTCGAACAAACCGGCCGGGGTGAACGAGCCTTCGATATCTTCTCGAGATTGCTCAAGGAGAGAATCATCTGTTTGATGGGAGGCATCAGCGACGAGGTGGCCTCCTTGGTTGTGGCTCAATTGCTGTTCCTCCAGGTGAGTTGTAGCAAATTTGACGAGAGGATGGGAGCTCACTTTCGTTCATCTCCAGTCGGAAAGCAGCACAAAACCCATCCACATGTACATCAACTCCCCCGGCGGTGTAGTAACATCCGGTTTGGCCATCTACGACACAATGCAATACGTGAAGCCGCCAATAGCCACATGGTTCGTTCAATCAAGCCTCCTTTAACCCGACTCGATTAACCCTCGGCGATTTCCAGGTGCGTCGGACAGGCTGCCTCAATGGGCTCGTTGCTCCTAGCCGCCGGACAACCTGGCATGAGACACTCCCTGCCAAATTCCCGCATCATGATCCATCAACCTCATGGCGGAGCCCAAGGTCAAGCCACCGACATTCAAATCCAGGCCGAGGAAATTATGCGACTCAAGAAAACCCTCACCGAAATTTACGCAAAGCACTGCAATCAACCGTACGATGTTCTCTATGAGAAAATGGAACGCGACAATTTCTTAAATCCCGTGGAGGCCAAGGCTCTCGGGCTGATCGACACCGTACTCGTACACCCACCGTCTGTTCCCTTTGGCGATTTAACTGATGCTGGCAAATCATCGTGAGTCACAATGGCTTTTTAGGGATTAATTCCAGGAATCTTGTTAATTTTTATTGTGAAATAAATTTAATAAATTTTAAATTTGATTAAAACGTCTCTGTTGGGGGATAACAATAGTTTATTTCTGCTTTTGTTTCGACAATCAAAGATAATTTCAGAAAAATTACTTTATTGGTTTTGACTCAGCTGTTTGTAATGTTGGATAGGTACATGCATTAGCCAATCATGGTGGTCAAATGGGCGACCCCCATGGGGCGATTCTTACCACCAACCAAAACCCTATCATCAAACTGTCGAAAGTCCAAGCAAAATATAAGTGCTGGAGTCCTATAAATCTCCGGTAGCTGCTCAGCAACTGTAGCGGCCACTTGACCAAGGGCAATGACAAGAAGAAGCGATTATATTCTTAAATACTAATGTGATAAAACTGAAAAAGTCATCAATTGTTACAACCTCTATACTTTGCATTAAAATAATGCCCATTTTCCAATGGGACTTGAAAATAATTCAACC
>JANSTV010053059.1:0-26422 GCA_027564135.1 Lestremia cinerea
ATAGTGGTGGGTGGGTGGACATGGTGTGTTCACCAATTGAACGGCGATTGGCACATTATTGTTCTTGTTCTCGTTCTCGTTCTTGTTCATGTTGGCCGTGTTGTTGTTGTTGTTGCGCCCGTGTTGAATGTTGCCTGTGTGCACTCGAATGACCAAAGCCAAAACGAAAAAATTTCGAATCATCGAAAATGGATGAGAAAATACATGAAATTCCATCGACTCGTTGGTCGGATCGATATGTTGAAGATTTTAATGAAATTTTTGACACTTGACTTAACTGATGTTTAAATTCGATCAATCCAATGGACAATGCAATGTGTGACACCCAGTCGATTTTGATCATTGAACGGTTCGGATCAGCTTCAACATTGATCGACCCAAAATTGGGTTTTGGGCATTCGGGGTAGACGAGCCATTCGCCTGATTATTGATGACCACAAAAACGATGATGGCGACGATGACAACCAACGACGATCAGGGAAAACGCACAGGTATAACTATAAACAGCTCCTGTTTTGATGTTGTCTCTTTGAAAGACCGTCAAAGTAAAGACCATTTTTGTGTGAAATATCTTTATTGGTCGTCGCCACAATGAAATGCAAAATAGTCATAAAAAAAAGCAAAAGAAAAAAAGCAAAATGAAAACGAGAAAAAAATGGAACAGCAGCACCAAAGAAATCGCACACACATCGAATAACAGGCAATGCCGGTACGAAAACAGAAGACACGAAGGCACGGAACGAATAAAAACAAAAGATGAAGAAAGAAAAAAAAATTCATATATAATGTATATCGACTTTTCATTACCGATTTTCGCATAATTTTGTTCCTTCGTCTTCGTCTTCGTCTTCTTCTTCCTTGTCAGTTATTTTATTTTCATTTTTGCCTCCAACATTTTTTTTATATATCACAATTGAGCACAGATTTGGTGTGGTCATTTGTACAACAGTCGAAACAGCCAGCCATCCAGCCAGCCAGTTAGGCAGTCAGGCAGTCAGGCAAGCAAATGGCCTGTATTGAACCAACAAAACAATCAATACTGAGAATATTCTACGATCCGGTGTGGCGACATATATTCCTCAATGTACATAAGGCGACGGACCAATTCACATATGCTACGGTGTGCACACCAAATCGCCAAGTGTGGGTAAAATGCTCACCGATCGTCATCAGACTTTTTTTAAGATGATCGCGACCGAATGCATATTAACCGAATATGAGATGCATTTGATGTATTGCGCGATGCAAATATTTGGTACTCACTCATTCTGATCATCGTCATCTTACGCACGCTACACACGCTACGACGGCGGCGGCGGCAACATCAGCAGCAACAACAACTACACATCACGTCTTGACCAGTCTTCGTACATAATATAAATACTGCGGCAGCAAAACACATCACCTGATAGATGCTTCTGTGAGGTCTGGCAAAAATTAAGATAATACATTTGGTATTTGGTGCATTTTAAAAAGAGTAACAAGTTCACCGTTAAATTATGAGCAACAGAGAGGAAAAAAGGGGCAGAAAATATGACAAAATCGCAGAAGTAAAACGAGAAAATAAAGCGGAATGCGAATGGCTGAGTGTAAGATGGTGGGCTACAACTTTTGAGTCCTCACTTGATGGAAGGTGTTTGGGAGCATTTGGATCGTTTTCTTTCTCTTTTTCCCAATTGGTAGGGAGATCCTATATTTTTTCATCAAGGAGCCCAGTTCAGGAATTCCGCTGGAAAATGATCGTGTGTTGTACCACAATCGCGGATGTTGCGAAAAGACAGCTTTCCCAGTGGGAAAAATTTGAAAGTGTCAAACCACAACCGTCGTCTGATGCTCAATGACCATTCACAACAAAAGCCCTGAACGATATAAACGGTTTCAGATCTAGCGCCTGCGCAAATGAGTTATGACAAAGAGAAGAGCGCAAAAAGCAAGAGCAATAGCAACGAATCAGCCAGCAAGCGAGCCAGGCTTAAAGTAAAGTGTAGAAAAGCAAAGAAGTGAAAAGAGAGAAGAGAGTCGCTGATGCGCAGTAAGGAAAGTTTTATCTCTTAATATTTGAAAATCTTGTTTGATGGGAATTTTTTCAATAAAATCGCATATTTATGTGTTGTAGATGTGCCATTATGTATATTTTTGTGTTTGCATTCATATCTTTATGAATATTTCTTTTCTGTTTCTTTCTTGATCACTGATTTTTGGCCTCGTTCGATATTTCAATCGTATTTTCCCCTTACTGATTATTGTTTAACTGATTGAACGCAATGAGTTGTTACATGCGAGTGCTGGTGGAATGCTTGCAGGCATGGAGCGGGACGAGATTTTTCTTGGTGTGACCTTTAAATTGTGTATTTCGAATGCCTGGGTTGTTGTTGTAAATGTTGTTTTGGCATTCTCTGAGCTGACCTGAGCTGAATTCAAAACAGAAGAGAAAGCTTTCGTGATGGGGTTTTGTCGAGTTTAGAGCTTTTTAATGGCAGGATTAACCGCGGGAGCTTTATATTTGTTTACCTCGTGCAATGGAACCCATGTGTGTTCATGTTCAGGTCACTCGCAGTGAATTTTCTTTGAAGTTTTGTGCAATTTTCATTAAGAATCACTGAGTGCTATGTTTGTCCTTCTCTAATTTGGCAAATAACCGGGCGTCTCCACTTGTTCAAAATATTGCCAGTTTTCTCTAGTCTCCCCAATCCAATCCAATCCACCAATCCACGGGAGAAAAAACAGCCGTTCAAACTGATTGCTTGGAATTCAGAAAAACTCGCTCGCTATCTCCATCGGCTTTTTTTTAATGAACCAACACCTCGAAAATCGATTGGATTAAAAACTCTTTGAAGTGAAAACGAAGAAGAATGATTTGAATTGAAAAATTTGAATTTGAAAAAAGAAAAAACAACGTTAATTGGACGAAAACAATCAGCGACAACTTCACTCGATTGGTCGCACATTTGAACGAATGTGTCAAATGGTCCAGTATTTGAACGAAATCTAACTGAAATTGCAACAACATCGGTGCACATTCAAAGAATAAAGCGAAAATTAAATTGTTTTGTTTTCTCTACAGCCAAAATTCATTCGAAAATAACGTTACCAACATGGCTACCGCACAAACGACGAAAAATGCAATTACCCTCAAAGGTTCGGCCGCAATTATTTCCGAGTATTTGAGTGAGTATCTGAGCGTTCAATTGGCGCAATTTTGCCAATATTAAACTCATGCGTTTTTCATCATTCGAATGTCTGCGCGAATTCGCTTCTTAGACTATGGCATCAACTCGATTTTATTCCAACGTGGAATCTATCCAGCCGAGTCCTTCCAGAGCTCACAAAATTACGGATTGACGATTTTGATGTCGACTGACGACAAAATCAAAGAATTTCTGAAAGATGTTTTACAGCAAAGCCAAGGTCTGCATGCATTTCGTGGCATCGTGTTTGAGCCATCAACTCAACCAATTGGTTCAATTTTCATTTCAGAATGGTTGGCCCAAAACGAATTGGAGAAGGTCAGTTTGGTTATAACAAACGTTCATTCCAAAGAAGTGCTTGAATGTTGGGAATTCAAAGTACAATGCGAACCACTTTCCGATGAGGAAAACGCTGATCCAAACAATCCGAAATCAGCCAAAGAATTGAAGCGCATCCAGCAGGAAATCGGGTCGGTGATGCGGCAAATTTCGGCAACTGTCAGCTATTTGCCTCTCTTGGACTGCATTTGCTCCTTTGACGTTCTTATTCATACATTGAAGGACTGCCAGGTACCCGAGAAATGGAACGAGACGGCACCCGTTCAGATTGTCAATCAGCAATCGGTCAAACTGCGATCATTTTCGACTGGTTTGCATCAAGTAGACACCGTTGTTAATTACAAATTGACCAGTTAGTTGATTTGACAATCTCTGTTCTACGCCTATTTTAAGATTCTCTCCTTTTCGTCCCCTATTTTATCCAATGTTAAATTTAATAAAACATTCTGACCAAATTCGAATTTATTTCTTCCCGAACCCTGACCAAATTTCAGCCAATTCGACAATCCGTTGAGATCATGTTCAAACACGATCTGCATCAAACCAGCTAATTCATTTTTTTTTTTTCGTTCAGTTTGTGTCGTTCAGTCAGGCATTCGTTCAGATTCGTTTCGAATTTGACAATTCACGTTGAATAACCGTATTTCGATGGTGTTTGAAATCGCACAGCGGAAATTTGTTTGATCGTTTTTGTATGAAAATCTTGTATAAATTCCTCGTCGAAATCGTAACTGAAGGGGACAACAGTGAATGGGTGAGTGCTATATTTATTTCAAATAAATTAGCCGCTTTAGCGCTTCGCAATCAACACAAGGCTTCGCTCATTTCACCTAACGCCTCGCTTTTGTTTGTGCATCGAATTCATGGCCGACAGTTGGCCGCAGCTCATATCATCATCGGCATTCAATTGGCTTTCATCGATTTCAAGACTCTCAGTGGAATTTTTGGCTTTTATTTTGAGACGCAAATTGAACTCAAAAGGCAATCATCATGAGGTAGTTTGAATATTCACTGTGCCGTCCATGTGTTTTTCCCGTGTTTTTTTGTGTGCGCCGGAATTCATAAGTAAAAATAATGACCGCATTTTTTTCTGAATTGACAGTGACGCACCGAACTTCGAGGATCCGGACACCGTTAGACAGCTATTGGATTTGCTGAATTTGAGCCATTTAAACGATCTGAATTTATCGACTGCGGAAAAAAGTCAAGTGGTTCGTGAAGCGATGGAACGAGAAACGCAAAGGCGTCATCAATTGCAGCAGACAGGTAACGGCAGTGAGGAAGGTGAAGTGTTCGATTGGGATAAATATCGAGCGCACAATTCAATAAACTTCAGTGACATTGTCGAAGACACCACACTCGATGATGGTAACACACAGTTTGTGAATACACCATCGCCGTGCACCTCGAAATACACGTTCGAACCGACAGAAATGACTGGTCGGTCAACAACACATTTAGCATCGAAAGAACGGTCTAAAGACATGCCCTTCTCGCCCAGTGTTGCCGAAATTTTGGCCAGCAGCTACTCGGAGGAGATTCGCACGAAATACACAATGATGTACAACGATATTAGAAACAGCATGCCTCACATGTCAACACAAAATGAACGCAATGCTCCGGATAATTTGAGCCAGTCACTGATCAATCCCACATTGGAGGATAGCATCGCCAATGGCTCGTTCAAGTCATTCAATAAGATGGAATCTCAATTCTTGCGTGACGAGAAATCTTGGCAAGAGGAATTTGCGGCTATGCCTACAGCGGGTAGCACGTCGAGCAACACGTTGAAGAATGTTGAAGTTGCCCAGCCAGTGGAGAGCAAACCGTCAGCTGGAAGATACTTCAATTCAACGGAATTCTCAGGCTACCTCGCTGAAACATCGGTCGCTGACAGTGCAAATATGTCGGTGGGAAATTTCTTCCGCAATCGCTGTGGAGACGTTCGCGAGATGATCCCGCACAGCAGCCCAAAGAAAATTCGAAAGCCAGTGGCACTTTTACAGGATTCGATAAGCTCCATTGACACCGCAAGCACCGCTGGGGATAGCCGAAAGTGCTCACAGGCATCGTCATCATTCTACACTGATGATGAGTTGAAGATCCGAACCATTCAACCACCGGTAAATAACGCCACTTACGACAAGCCCAAGCCATCAATTTTGAGCATATCCGACATTGCGGCCCGATTGCAAGAAGGCGTCGCTGACTCGCCGGGAGCTTTGCTGGCTAAGTTTTTCAAGGCAAAGAAATGCACGACTCTCAGCTTAAGCAGCAGTGGCAGCAGCGGCGGAGAGAGTTCAAGTAGTCCTGTTAACATCGCGAATGTCTCCAACTTGGATGATCTCGTCAATGGGTTTTCATCCCTTGCCATGAACAAGGAAATTGATTTGCAACCCACCAAGGAGTTGGATCAGCAACAACAGCAGAGTGAGAATAAAGAAAACGTGAATCATCACACCTCATCGGATGACACAGAAAGCTTCAGAGAGTCGTTGTTGGATTCGGTGTACTCGTCGAGCCGATCCAGTGAGCATGAGACGTCATACGATTCGCGACATTATCCAGAAGCAAAGGTGAAGGTTCACCGGGGAAATACGCCTCCGCAACAAGGCGGTTCGGGCGATACTCATCCACGGAAATACGACTCTCGGTACTCGTTGGAGCCACAAATGAAAAGCAGATGTCAAACGACGCCTCCCAGAAAAATCGGTATGGATGAGTCTCATCCACGCAAATATGACTCTCGAATTTCGTTGGAGCAGCAACTGGACAGCCGCTGTAAAAATTCGCCTGCACGAAAAGACAGTTGTGATGAGTTTCGTCCACAATTATCCTACGCGAAATCAGCTGCAAATGTGAATTCAGCCGATGGTGATCGACAATTCATGGTACTCGCCAACAAGCCAGTCATCGACAATTCCAAATTATCGTTGCCAGCATACGTTCTCAAACCCACCCACTCCATGCTACAAAGCTCGCCAAATTCTAAGGCGATTCGGGTGGGTCGGAGTAGCTCGCAATGCAGCACAGCCAGTGAGTTCTCTCCAAGCGACGGTAAATTCCCTTTGAAAGCAAACAAAGCTGAAATCATATGGGATTGTACGCGACTGAGAAAGAATGTAGTCAAATCGTTGGTCATCAAGAATACTGCCATGAAGCGATTGTCGATAAAAGTCGAAGTGGTTGGTCCGGGATTTCAGGTGAGTTTCTCCGGAAAGTTTGCTTGAACACTTCTTCAGATCCGATTCTCTTTTCCAGCTCACCGGGTCGGAGCAACCAGCCTCAATTGTCCTCCAAGGTAACGAGTGCCGGACTATTGGAGTCTCTTTCTGCCCAACGGTGGTCGGAAAGGCTGTTGGCAAGGTGGTATTCACCCCTAGTCGCACTTGGGCTGAAGGTATCGAGCGAAGTGTCGTCTTGTATGCCTACGGTGGCAACACAGCTCTGCAATTGCAGGGCACCGAACGTGGTCCAGTCGGTGCTCCGTTCCTGAAAATGGGAGAAACCGGTAACCTCACATCGACTACTGTCGAGCGATCGTTCCTCATATTCAACAAGGGCCCATTGAATGGTGTTGCTTCGATCAACATTAAACCAACCACCAATCACCAGATCTATGACAATCGCATCGTAGTGGAGCCCAGCAAATGCGTCATCAAACCGTCATCGTACGCCAACATCAAAGTTACTTACAAGCTGCGAGGCAAAGACTTGAGCAAATTGATGAACAAACAGAATGACGTTCTAACGCTGGCCACGCTCGAAGTTATTGTTGGCTCTGAGCCCAGCCGTCAACGAATTTCTGCACTGTTGGCTCGAGCCAAGAACGTTTCATCCGTCTACAAATCACTACAATTTTTAACGCATGATTTTCCAGTGGAAAAATTTGAAGATTTTAGCACTTTCCTAGAAAGCGAGGTAAGTAAATTGACAGCAAAGCTCCGAGACTCCGGTCAAAACCCTAAACCCAATCATTTCGATTGCAGGAAAATGTCAACGATTTGTTTAGCTCATTCAAAATATCCGAGCTCGATTTGACAATCAACAAAACAACATTCGACGAAAGTCGAGCAAATGAAAGCGATTTGCAAATAACCGGAATGGAGGAATCGATATTTTTCCAATCGTTGATCGCCGAAGGTGATTCAGAATCACTGCATGGTGCTGGCCCATCATCGTCATCGAGAGCACACAATCCATATACATCCTTACCTTGTTCATCACCAGTGGCATCATCGCCATATCGCCAGGTATGGACGGTGTTCCCGAAGCGACTCATCATGGACCAAATGCACCACAAAACCCAACGGCTGATCATCAAAAGCTACTTCAAGGACACTCAGACATTCCAAATTAATTCGAGTTGTCCACAATTGTTTTCGTTCTCGTTGAATGGTGGTCGCATTCAGCCTGAGGAAGAGTGTGTCGTCGATGTTACCATCAAACAGATGGGTGGATATTTGCCAACCGACGCCCGCATCTTAATTTTCACGGAGTACGATCTCATTGAGGTACCCGTTGAGGTTAAAGGCTTTTATCCCCAGTACAAGAATTGATGGCCAAATGAAAACACTCCCGTCCTTGATCTTGCCCACTTTAGCAATTAAGAAAGCTTATTTCGTACTTACTCCGTTCGATTGTGTTGTGATTTATTCCAATTGTCTCTTTTTCATGAGTCTGATCTCGCAGTAGATCGCTTTTGATTCAATTTTAATTATATTTCTATCAATGGTCTCTCTCGCTCCAATAAATTACGCATAAGTTTTATCTAAATTTGGCATTTATTTAGTATTTTTTTTCATTCACTCTAAAACTTCACACAACAAACGACAAACGGCAAATTCGTGATTATTTAAAAAAATTTATCTATAACTTCATTATTGAAAAAAATAATAATGAAGTATTTTTTTTATATTTAATTAAGGTCAACGCGCCCAAGCCTGGGCGAATAGTATACAGTTGATTCTGTCTCCTCGTCATCGTCGGTATCCTCTTCTACTTGAAAGTACTTCCTCCCTGCGAAAGTAAGATCGGAAACGCTATCATTCGACGATGAAATGACTAGCTGACTGGAGGGCTCATCCTGATATTCTCGCATGATGCCCCTGACGAGATTAAACATTTTTTCTTTTTTCTTGTACGGTAAGGAGTCGGGCAGCACATTTAACCGGACTTGTTTTGGCTCAAGATAGAGCAACAGTTCTCTAATTTCCCTCAAACTTGCATGAGTTGGGTAGCACACATACGTAATATGTAAATCGTCTGAAGTGACAATTTGGTATGGGTTCAAACCATAAAATCGCTTAGCGCAAGGCCGAATGATTTTTATGTTCTCTGGTTTGATTTCTGGCCGGCATTTCAGAGACCTTGAACACCATGAGTAGGCGGTGTCAGAAGGACACACATGGATGCGGCAACGGTCGTCCAAGTCTTTGATGAAACAGTGGTCGAGCTCTTGCACATGCTGATAGTCCTCAAAAACGTCTGCGTTCACGTGAATTTGTTCTCTGAGCCTCGCAAAGATCGCCGAATACAAAAACTCGTATCCGTATGCAGCTGGTGCACGAATAGCAATGACATTTTCTTTGTCTTTAGCCAACCAGTCTTTAATAATTTTTATTGCAGCCTCGTTACTCTGGCTGCGTTGGGGAAAGTAGTCATATTCCTCCATGAGAAATGTCGAATCGATGTAGGCCACATCGACATGAGGAAGTTGTAAATTGTGCATTTCATGGCTACCCATTCTGAATGAGGAGAAAAAGAGAAGATTATCACTGCGTGTTGTGCACCTCCTGGGGATTGAGTCTCACCTGAAATCACCGGTGTACAGAACTTTGAGATTTGGTTCTTGTTCGAAAAGAAACATCGCAGACCCAAAACAGTGACCAGCCGGTGTAGCTGTCACAGTCACATACTTCGTTTCCTCCTCTGTGGGTATCTCAATCAGTCTTGGTTCTATTGCAATGACGAAAATCGTTATTCACTTCAAACACTGAAAATGAGGATTCAAACTTACGTCCGTACTCCAGGCAAACAATGTTCGATATTTTTGGAAATTTCCTTCTCACAATAACCGCTGAGAGCTGCGTCAAATACAAAGGACCAGGCAAATCTTCATCCGCATTCAAGCCCATCATATGATCAGTGTGGCAGTGTGATAGAAAGAACACTTTTGATCTTTGGTTGTCTTCATCGAAGCGGTCAAGTGAAATTTTGGGGAATTCATACATAATCCCACAAAAGGTACTCATTTTGATCAAGTCTTCGAGCGGGACGATTTGTCAAGAAATTTTCCAGTTTTTTTTGGCCTTGTTGCATGGGGAAATTAACGATAATTCATCAGAACTACCAAGCAAGCAACGCTCAATGCTTTGTTTGACTTCACAGTGAACCAGTATCCATATTGGCAGCCATAACAGCAGAAAAAAAATCAATAACACAATGGCAGTTGTCAACAATAACAATGGCATAACCTCAAAAAATTTGTTTTGAAAAAAAACCGTTGCTCGATCGAAATGGACCGTCTAAAAATAAACTCAAAAATTATGCAGATTATTTAATTTGTTTTTCTTTATTTCATCAGTTCCATTGACAGTTATCCAAAGTCTAAATCAATTCGAATTGCTATTCATAACAAAGTTGTGTGTGCAATCAACATTTCACTGAAGCACTTTCCACCAACAGACACTAAGAAAGATCTACCAAAAACTTTCCATTCAGGAAGCATCAACAACACAAGCTTCTACAATGCTTAAAAAGAAGGTTAATGAAAAAATTAATTTAAAAAAAGAGGCGAAAAAGACAATACAGTTAAATGATGATGAATTCAGTTGTCGATTAGCGACCCGACGCAACATCCAGAATGAGATTAAGATTGTCTTGCAACTGTCGTAATTGTTCTATGGTGGCCCTGTCGAATTGGGAGACCATAGCAGGATCCACCGTACCACCGGATGATGGTTGAATGGAAAAAATTCCATGCGCCAATGGAATGTTGATGTTTGCTCTGTCCGTGATGACGCTGAAAGAAAAAGGAGAGGCATGAGTCAAGGACAAGTGAAAGCAAGATGTGAAATACTAACCTCGATGCAACCACTGGACTTCCTCCGAGAGAAATAACAGTTTCCCCCTGTTTTGCATAACGCAACATGGCCACCTTTTGGCCATGTTGTACTTTTGGTGTCACCGGTCCGATGCTTCGGTCAGCACTCATCGTCTGAATTCGCTGAGTTTGTGGCGTTCGGAATCTGGAACGACTTTCTCGTGGCGTTTGACGTATTTGTGAGGCCTTCGATAAAATGTTGGTCGAAAGTGTGTTGGCCGATTGGCTGCGATTACGGGATTTTGCTTTGGCCGATTGGAATGGTCCCATGGGACGAACACTTCTGGAAACATCTGATCGGGCACTGTCGCCTGTAATGTAGCCTATTGTGATATTTGCCACCATTCGCGTGCATAGACATAGACACAAGACAATAGCGACACACAGGAGATGGCGATTTACGTGACCCAAAACCAAATGAATTAGCGTGTGATGGAAGGCAAATACGAGAAATAAGCGAAAGAGAAAAGAAAAGCAAAAAGATAACATTTATGTGATGGTGCAACCCAAATACCGTTTCAAAACCAAAACCACAGTAAAAAAACCCACAGAAATTATATTGAGAATCGAATGACTTACCATCGTCTGTTCGCGATGTCTTTCTAACCGAGTTGCATAGAATGCTATTCATTGTGGTATTGGTAATATTCAACAGCGGGTTGTTGTGTCGCGACTGGAATCCTTGGGCTTGAGCGTAATTTTTAACTGCATGATTTTGGAGAAGATCCTCCATTTCATTCATTGTCATGCTCAATACTTCGTCTGATAGTTTCGATCGGATGTTTTTGATGTGATTTCGTATTTGATCCCATTTTTGTTGATGCGACAGTTTGAAATCGTCTAGTCCTTGTTCCAGTTCTGTAATTAAACAAATTCACAATGCAATAAACCCGCCAAATCTTCGATGCAATAAACTCTTACCTCTCTCCAATTCAGCACAAGCAGCCGCCGTTGCATCTTCTGCAGTGCTGTTACGATTCCGTTTGTTTGTCGTCGTCTTCTTGAGTTTGGTTCGTGGCATTTTGACTATTTACCGACTGATTTTTGGTTAGAATTTGAATCGCAAATTGAATATTTTGACAATTTTCATCCGATCAACTGTCGGCAAAGCAATTATGATTTTCACTGAATTGAAAATGTGTTCAAGAAATTGATAGTTTATAAAAGCGGTGCGAAGAACAACAAAGACGTTATTTTTGAACGAAATCAAATCGTTCTGTTGGCAACAGTGGCAAATGTCATGCGTGAAGTTGATTATGATTCGGTGTCTCGTTTACATTTCCACGCTTGAATCGGCATTTTTTTACGCGTCGGGTCGAAACACAACCAACTTGTTGTTCTTGGATTATTCTCAAGAATTTCCCTTCCAGAAAATGATTTCAAGTGTTTTGAGAGAGAAAGTTGCATCAAATCTTCCGAAATCTATCCAAAATGCATGCGGAATGTCTGACTAGTCTTTGCCCATGGTTCGTTGCCCTTCCGTTGAGCGAAGCATCGAGAAAATGTAATTTGAACGTTTCCATCGAATGTGTCGCCTCCACTGAACGTTTTGACACACAAATGCAATGAAATCATCAATACGCTGTCGTCGTCGCCCATTTTTGACACAGAAATGAATATGGCGCTGAAAAACCACCAATTTCAAAACATTCCACGAAACATTCTATTGGAAATTTCTGAAATTTATCTCAAACAATAAATCGTAATGAATGTCCGATTCGAATCATCAATGAATGATCGATTTATGTTCGTACAGCATCCACTCCAATAAGCTGTCATCGAGGAGATTCTCGATTATTTCCGTAAATAATCGAATATGCTCGAAAATTCTAGAACGTAATGCTCATGTTTATATATAGAAGGTGCATACGTCTCACGTAGACATTTCAATAGTAGCAGTTGAAGAAAGAGTTTATCGAATTGTTTTGCTCGCGTTTCAATCGTGTGTATTGGATACGAGAAAAGCCGTGATTTTCATTGCAACGCATCGCAATAATTGCATTCAAATTGCATTGAGATTTCGTGAAGAGTGTTTTTTATTCGAATTTATTGAGAAATATTGAGTTTTGTGGTGAGGAGAAAATTCCCAGTGGAATCGTATCGAAATAGGCGAGTGATTTTAGTGGCAAACATCTATTTGGAATAATCGAGAGTACATTTCTATTGAGGATTTCCTCAAAGGTAAGTCCATAATTGCCAATCATTATAGCGAAATTCAAGACAAACAACTATTTGCGAAATGTCCATTTCGGTGGTACGTCGGAAATCCCAATTATCATTTGATTGTTTTGTGTGTTCGCATTGGGATCGCGAGATCGGTTTTCCTGTGATTCTAAACATTTCGATAGCCTTATGTGTGTTCGCCATACTTGAATTTCAAGTGAATTGCTCTGCTTTTTTTCTCTCGTGATGTCATGCATCATAAATACCAACAAATTTGTACAAGCTATCCCATGCCAATGTATTTGTCGAAACAGAGTAAATTACGTCGACGACACCACAAACAAAAGCACAATTTAATAGTCGAACAGAAAACGTCGATGATTTTTGTCATCATTTTTCGCTTTTGGCATGCTTGTATTTCCGTCATATGGCTGTGACATATGAATTATCAATACGTTGATTTGGCGGTTTCTAGCACTTGGTGCGATCGAGGGCACAATCCGAAAGATTTGTTGAATGACACACACAATCACAAACCGCAGACAGACAATGATTGGTTTCTCTGTGCCCGCTTCATTCGTCACTTGTAAACTTCTGGAATGTTTCGGTTGGCTGCGTGCATTTCACTCATGAATGCTTTGTTCTTGTTTTTCTTTGCAGAAAAGACGAAAACTGATAGTGAACTCTCGACGATTGACTTTGACAAGTAAACACTTAAAATGGGCAAGGATTATTACAAAATTTTAGGCATTGCCAAAGGGGCAACCGACGACGAAATAAAGAAAGCCTACAGAAAATTGGCTCTGAAATACCATCCAGACAAAAACAAATCACCAGCAGCTGAGGAACGTTTCAAGGAAATCGCTGAAGCGTACGAAGTGCTGTCGGACAAAAAGAAACGCGACATCTTCGATCAATATGGCGAAGAAGGTCTCCACGGTGGTGTGCCTGGAGGCACAGACGGTGGACAACAGTACTCGTACGAGTTCCATGGTGATCCACGAGCAACATTCGCCCAATTCTTTGGATCTTCCGACCCATTCGGAATATTCTTCTCAAACAATGACCCAAATTCGATGTTCTCCTCCAACATCTTTGGGGGCATGGATGATGACGCCGATGCTCAAATGAATGGAATTTTCGGTCAACGGCAATTTCAAGGACAAGGTCCAACCGGAGCATTCCGTTCGCAATCGTTCAACGTGCATCAATCACCTAATCGGAAAAATCGTCAGCAAGATCCACCCATTGAGCACGATTTGTATGTCACCCTTGAGGATATCGACAAGGGTTGCGTGAAGAAAATGAAAATCTCTCGAATGGTCATGCAGCAGGATGGCATCGCCAAGAAGGAGGAGAAGGTGCTCAACATCACTGTAAAGCCTGGCTGGAAGGCCGGCACCAAAATCACATTTCAACGTGAAGGTGACGTAATGCCAGGCAAAATTCCGGCCGATATAATTTTCATAATCCGTGATAAACCACATCAAACATTCAAACGTGAGGCCAGTGATATTCGATATACGGCCAAGATTACACTGAAACAGGCACTGTGCGGTCTAATATTGCGAGTACCAACATTGTCTGGTGAACAAATCACATTGAACACTGCTGGCGAAGTGATCAAACCAAACACCGTCAAACGGATACAAGGCAAAGGACTTCCATTCCCAAAAGAGCCATCACGACGAGGTGATCTGTTAGTCGCATTTGATATCAAATTTCCCGACACAATAACTCAATCGACAAAAGACATATTAGCTGATCTGTTTCCGAACTAAATAGAATCAACGGTTGAATCGCTTTTCGAATGTGGTCATCATCATTGTCATCGGTCCGATGCTCTTATTGTTGTTGTCGTTGTTGTAATTGTCGCTGCTGATAGATCATTTTGTTCATCATTTGTCCGTAAACATACCACATTTGTGATGACACACAAATCAATCGAATCTATTCAACATTGAATTTGAGTCAATTGAGCGCACACAAACCAACAGCAACAACAACAACAGCAACCATCGCAGCGATCCAACATTAAAATGTCATTTTGTCTGTCGCATCACCGTTCTAATATTATTACTCATTCATAACTCAATATTATTACTGCTAAAACTAAATTATATTCAGCAAAACACATTTAAAGGAATCATAATCGTAAAAATACAAAAACAACAACAACAATGAGAACTGAGGAAAGAATGGAAGCAACCACAAACGAAAAAAAAACCATTTATTAATTAGGAAGATAAGAGATGATCATTTAATGGTCGTTTCAATAATTCATAGATAAAGTTAACTTATTCATAATTTTATTGATTTTTGAGTTATGTTCGATTTGAATTAACCTTTAGAAATGGTTCAGTCGAAACAAATTCCACGAGGATGCGCTTCATTTGTCGCAACTCGCAAGGGTTTGATTCGCTGAACGATGCTATCATTCATCGCAGATCATAACTCCAAGTCATTGTAAATAATTTTGTAAAATGCAAACTATTCCCCCTTTTTTATTATGTGTGTTTCACCGCGATAAATTTTTTTGATTGATAACAGTCGATTTTAGTTAAATGTCAGGCCAATATCTGGGTCACACAACAATAGGAGAGAAACAGAAAATGAGGGAGTGAGAAAGAGAGAGAGGAAATGAAGAAAAAAAAATGTCGCAAAACATTGAGAAATAAATTAAGCGAAAGATTATTTTCGAAATGTGAATGACGATTTTTGCCACCAAACGGAGGTCTGAATGAAGGAGAAATGAAAGAATTATGGAATTATGTTCGAAATTGCCCACTCGTAATTCATTGAAAATGTACTGACTGAAAGAATTTTCAATTTTTAATTATTAAACGGCCAATGAAGTTACAAAATGCCATCTCAGTTAGGATAATTGAACATATTTTACGTCGTAAAATAATTTAATTTTTTCTTAATTATGTATTTTCTTCTTTTTTTTCGACGGAAAAAATGTATCCGAGATTACGATTTACAGAAGGTTGGTTTAAATTCACGAAATTCGTCAAACATTTACCTTCCTTTTCTCACATATATTTTATTTAATTTTTATGATGTTTTACCTCAATTTCGTACAATTCTGATTTGTGGTTATTTGAATTAATTCATCCGAAATTTCACTCAAACTTAATTGAAAACAATGTTCGGAGATAAAACAGAAATTGTTTCGTAAAACATAATTTGAGAGGAAATTGGAAAAAAAACTCCGAGAAAATCATAAAATTGAAAGAAAAATCATATAATTGAAAAAAAAAAACAAAAGAAATTATAAAAAAAATTACATGGAGTTTGTTGAGATCAATGATTATTGATTCCTTTTCATGAAATGACGTAAAATTTCTTGATGAAAAGAAATGATTCAAACATTGAACGAACAATAGACACTCATTTCACGGGCTGCTGATGTGTCGCATGGATCGAATTCGTTTCAAATGAGGTCAAGCGTCTGTGGGATTGCACTACAAAATGTTTCGTCCCTCAAGAGAAAATCAACGCAACGGATTCGCTTCATCGTCCCATCAAATGGCCGACCATCGTTAAATTACTGTTTGTTATTCATTTAAAATGAAAGAAAATTTATTTGAATTGTGAGTGTCATGCAATTCGTACATTTGAGATAAAATGTTATGGACAAAATGTTATGAATACTAATACTTTTCAGTAAATTGTATTCTGTGATAAGTATGAAAGAGAATTAATTGTAAACAAATTGACAAGAAAACAAAACTAAGAGGAAATAAACAAAACAAAAAATCGGTACGTTTTAGTACAACATGTAATTTGAAAAGGAAATTGTTTTATTTGCTTCGACGCAAACAAATCGACTGGCAATCAGCAAGCTGATATCGAACTCGAGAAGACGATGATAACGTCATACACGTTGCACTGAGTTGCAAGTGCTGAATTGCCATATCATCAGCGCGGCCACAATTCCCCCCATTAGGTGTCTGTACTGACCCGTCGTTGGCACGTGCTCATCAATTCACTTCACTAATTGGAATTTATTTACATTTTGTTTTCTAGCAAATTCCCAATGGCTCTGTACGATATGTGAGTGTGTGTGCGTGAGTGTCCATTTCTCGATTGTTCAGTGACGGCAGAAAAGCTCGTGGCATTCCAGTGGACGATCAACTCAGCATCACATTGATTCAAATCAAGTAGAAAAACAACGGCATTCCAAGTTTTGAATAATTTTTATTTGTCTTTTCCAATTTATTGAAACAATTCGTATTTGTTTGTTTTGTGTTGGATATTTTTCAAAAAGAAAAACAAAATCTCCAAAATGCAAAAAATGTTGATCGAAAACTGATTTTGAAAACATTTGTTCAAAGTAATTTATTGACGGTCAGTTCAAATGGTGTATCGATTCAACGAAACGAAGATCTCATTTGAATCAATCAAGAGTGGCTAGCAAGCGTTCACATTAATTATTACGATATTTGTTGCATGCACAATCCGAATAATGCTCAAACATTGCCGAGTGACAAATGTGCGAGCAGAGATGACCACAAGCTAAAACTTTATCACATGAATATAGGCATCCGCCATATTTGAGTCCATCAATATCGGAGGCTTGTTGAATCTGCAAGAAAATCGAGTGAATAAAAGCTTGTGCGTTGTGGTTGTCAGTTGAAACTCACCTTTGTGATGTGGCCATGAGTCTGACATAGCAGGGTCAATTCATCGGCAATAGAGCTTTGACGAACAAGCTCTCTGCGAATCTCCAGCCAAAGTTTGCTGTTGCCCGCCAACAAGCTCATGTTGCCGACAACAAAGAGACCTTCCTTGGCTCGTGACAAAGCGACACAAATGCGATTTTTGAAACCCAAATAGCCAATGCTGTTGCTGGTGTTGCTCCGAACCAACGAGAGAATGATGATCCGATTGTCTTCACCTTGGAAATTATCCACTGCAGTGACGCGAACTTTTCGCAAATTCTGATATTTCTTTCGATCTTGTGCGATTTGATAGATTTGTCCATTGTAGGTGGTCAATATGGTGATGTCGGTTGGGGCATATCCTTGCAATATCAAATAGTTGCACAGCGCACACACCAACTGAGATTCGTGAACATTCTTTTTTGTTGTTTCGTCGCTGTCCTGAAATTGAAACTCAAAAATTCAGTATTTCCGCGATGATATCCAATTGATCCATTCGTCAACATACCGCCGACTCCAAATGTCTGTGATCCAAAAAGAATAAATCTTTCTCGCATCCAACCACCGGTCCATATCGCTTCACACTGTCGCTGTCATGTAACTCATTGTAAATTGACGGACGAATTAAATTTGCGATTTCCTGTCGCATTCGATACTGTGTTGTCAGTGTTGCACAATTGATATTGTTGTTAATCATTCGTTCAAACAGCGAGATATCCATCTGATAGTGTTGAGCCAATTTGTAAACGCTAGTTGTTGGTCTCAATTGTTGATGATCACCTACAACGACCGCACCCCGTCAGGGATCATAGTTTGCAAAGCAAATGTTTTCGAGAACTCACCAATTAAAATCAAATGTTGAACGCTCTGGGTCAGTGCGGCTACGATGTGAGCTTCTAATATCTCTGCTGCTTCTTCGATGATGACTGGAAAGGGAGAAGGAATTTGATGAGAGCTGCTAAAGGTGGTTGAGTGTTGTTTGAGCTACCAATTGGCGTCTGAAGGAGCTGAACTAATGAATTACATCTGGCCGCTCCAGTACTGGTCATTCCTACCACACGCTTTGATTTAATCAAATTGTATTCAGCAACTTGTTTCAATTCCTCTTGCAGGCGATTTACCGATTGCATGTTTTGCTGAGGAAAGTGAAAGCGTCATGAATCATAGCTTTCATCGCAGCCGAAGCGACGGTCACTCACCTGGACCTCGACAAATTCCTTCAGAAGGTTTTCATCCGAGTTGGTCTCCTTCATTTTCAATTGAATTTGTTGGAAATGTTGCAGCAACTCAGCATAGTCACATTTTGCTTTGTACAAGCAATTCTTCAATCGTTTATCGGTGATGATGTTGTCACTAAGCTGTTTGACATTGAAACGATCGAGCAGCTCATTCTTGGATTGATTGCCGATGCGTACAATTTCCTCGGTGTAATTCAAAATGCCACCGAGGAATTGGTCCAGCGCATGGTTTGTATAGCAAATGATGAGTATTTGTGCGTCGGTGTTGAGGAGTAAGGTCGATACGATTTCCAAGCCAATGTAGGTTTTACCACAGCCAGGTGGTCCTTGAATCACTGAGAATTTCTGCGTTAGTGCCCTTTTCATGGCTCCCAATTGGCTTTCGTTCAATTGGAGTTCCTCGGCGGTAGGCCATTTTGAGGGGTTTTTTATGTCCAACACGGATTTTTTGTAGGTGAAGATGACATTTCCTGTTTCCGGAATGTAGCCTGGCAGTGTTGAAGTTGTCTGCAATTGGTGGAATGTGTTAAGTGGTGCTTGATGGGTGGGCACTCAAGTGCACTTACATCAACGTCAATGATATAGTTCCGCAAGGGGAATGTATCCTCTGAGAAATGCTTCAAAACCGCGTAAACGTGACGGTAGCTTTCGAAATAGACATCACTTTCGCACATGATGAAATCCTGGTCGAACAATGCGGTGATGTTATGTGTTTTGATGATTTCGATTTGAATCTGAAATATTGCCAACAAAAAAAAACAAATGAAATTCAAGTCCGACTGAGCGCTAATCGATCGATACTCACATATCCCTGAGCAAGCAACTCAGCATCGCGATTCGAGACAACCGCCACAATGAGATCATCAAAATCTGATGTTTTAGTCAAACACAAGAGCGAGCCGTACATCAATTTCTTCGATTGTTTCTTATACCATTCAGATTTGGCAATATCGATTCGTCCATCTTCCGTGCGACACTTTGGCTCCAAGTCGACCATCAGACAATCCGCTTTGAAACCATTCTTTGCGTTGACTTCCTTTTGTTTGACGATAATTCGAACGTTTGAATAAACTCGGATGTTGTGATTGGACTTTAGGTCGCCACCATTTTCCACGTCGCTGATTAATTGGCAAATACCATCCCGCAAAGGCGAAACAAAGTCCTCGCGCAACAGCGATAAGTGAACATTCAAATAATGTGAGACACTGCTGTATCGTCCCTTGACGATGTTCACCTTAACGTAATCCTCCTGCGGAGCCTTCAATTCGTCCATTGTTGGGTAGATATCTCGACTGTCTCGAACCGTTTCGACAGACTCTGACTGCTGCATTCGTTCGAAGCCTTCTCGGAAGGTCAACACATTTAATTCGGTGTTTTTGTTAGAATCAATGAATGATAGAACCTTCTTCACGAACTCCTCGCTCAATTGCAAATCCCGCTTCTGCAAGTTGAAACACAGTTGAGAAACACACTGCCACAGTTCCAAGTCATTCTTCGGGACGACAACTTTGACCTTAGATTTGGTCTTTTTATTCGACTTTGAAGTGGTCGCAGGGGCACCAGCTGGGCTTTTCACGGATTCCTGGAGTGCATTTTCAATTTGTTTCCAATAGCTTTTCGCTCCGATGACTTGGCCTGTCAGGAGCTTGAGGTGTTCACTGAATGGCAAATCGATTATTTTCAAAATAACATTTATCGTCAGAATTATCATTTCAGCTGTGATGGTTGTGCGATTCAGCGATTCATAAAACCCCGAGTCGAACTGAATGATGTCTAAGAAGACATTCAGCGGTGTTTGTTCCAGCATGAATGTCAGTTTCTTGAACGAAATTGGCTGGACGTGAACGGAATTTGCGCCCGACGAACTTTTGCTGTTGGCACTTTTCTTAGCCCCATTGTCGCTGGATGATTTGTTGTAGTTGCCGCCGTAATCTGGGGAGAAAACCGAAAAAGTCGGGAATTTTAAATTGACGCGACTTGTGTGTGTGGTCGAGGCCCATACCATCGTCAAAATAATTCAATGGATTCGCTGCGACTTTCGTCTCTGCATCGGCTCCACTTTCCGGCTTCAGAGAAATTTTTTCCACTGCCGACGCCGCACTTTTCACAACAAAGTCGTCCAAATCTTTTTCAAACCAATCATCGTCCGAATCACTCATTTTCTCATTCAAATTGTCTGCGATGGTCAAGTCGCCGATCAAAAGTGCAATTTGGTCGTTTCGCTTTTGATGTGCGACGGATTAAGGAATATCAACAGCATCAACTACAATTGAATGCTTTATGACAGTTGCGTGTGACAACAATAACGCTCTCTCTCTCTCTCGCTCTCGCTCTCTCCCTCTCTCTCTCTCTCTCTCTCTCTCTCTTTCTCTCTCTCTCGCACTCTTTCTCTCTTCGTCTCTCTTAGCAAGAGGGATTGCCGACGGGTTTACACGTCGAGATAAATGATGTGAAAACAATAATAAATTGCCTGATCCGCTTTAGCCATTTTCTGCTTTCAGGAATAAATTCCTGAGACGATTTTGAGGCTAACGCTATTCTTCTTTTTCTTTCCAGGAAAATTCCATTCAGACACAGCGTCCACTAAACGATTAAAAACATCATGGGCGAGTGTAAACTCGCCTCCTAACCATGACGGCCGATTGACATTAGTTCAAGAGTTGACGAGGCTCAGCATTGCCGCTTGCAATTTCGATTCTGGAGGAAAATAAACAATCAAAATCGTAGTTTTTTCGTGAAAATTTCCAAATTTCCGTCGATAAAATGGAGGATCAACATCAACAGGTATGAAAACACAAGTTTTCCGGGGGCTTTGTGTACTTTTCAACGGCTATTTGAATCATTGGTTTGTTGACATCAAACAAATCATGTTCGCGATTCACAAATTTGTTAGATTTTTGCATTTTTGAGTGAATGTCGAGAGATTTTGCAGTAAATTGAAAACAAAACAGACTCTTTGAATAGACAAGACTTCATTGCAAGTGGTTTTGAAAGCCTGCCGGTGCTTCGAATGCGGGCGAGTAACAAGACTCAAAATTCCTCAATTGCAAACGTTTCTCCTACAATCAATTTGTTAATTGAGAAAAAATTCCATTTGTCCAGGTCCAAACAAGGTCGATGCATTCGCTGGCCGAACACGAGGCTGAGATGCAGCGGCAAATGATGTCAGTGCCCGCTATAAACCCAGGAGGTGGTCCACCCGGTCCACCTGGCGTTGCTGCAGACCAGTCGCCACAAGGCACGCTTATGCCTCCGCCCGGTTTGAATGCAAACAATTGGGCAGATGATGCGCCAGCTGAGATGCAGCCATCACATGCATTGCCTTCCCTTATGTCCGTTATGGTCGACAAGCCAGAAGAATTGAAGCCGAAAAATCCTAGCGAAGTCATCCTCCCCAAAGCGCTGGAGGATGTGTTTGCGTTCAAGGACCAATTGACCGACGAAATGGGTCGTGGCGATGGTGAGATTCCAGCGGAAGCGGAGAAGATCGTTCAAAAACCGTCAACGGGAGTCATCAGTACAGACTATGCGGATGTCGACGCCGATTCCGAAGATGATGATGATGTAACAGCACAACCAGCCGGTGATCAGAAGGCACCCACTCGTTTGGACAAGAATAAGAAGAAGAAGCAACGGAAGAAGGCCAATAAAAAGCAACGGCAAGCTCGTCAATTGGAGGCTGATCAAAAGCTGCAGAATGGTACCGCCGAAAAGGAAGAAAAATACCAAGAAAAGGACAAGACAAAGAACGGGCCATCCCGTGCCGATCTGCATGACGATGAAGTCGACATTGAATACGTTCCAGATCGCATCACAGTCGCAGACTTGGCACCAATGTATCGACAATTCTATCGCGTATTCGAGCTGTTCAAATTGGAAGATCGCGAGAAGATCAACAAGGACCAAAATGCCGAAGCGGAAGATAGGGCAGCGCAACTAAAAAAGGACAAGGAGAAATTGATTGAAGACGAGGACGAGGACATGGATGACGATAAGAAGGACGACAAGGAGAAGCTGTCAAAGCGGAAATTGAAGAAATTAACGCGATTGAGTGTGGCCGAATTGAAGCAGTTGGTGAATCGGCCAGATGTCGTCGAAATGCACGATGTGACAGCGCGTGATCCGAAACTGTTGGTTCAATTGAAGGCTCATCGAAACACGGTGCAGGTGCCACGGCATTGGTGCTTCAAACGAAAGTACCTGCAAGGCAAGCGAGGTATTGAAAAGCCACCATTTGATTTACCGGCTTTCATCAAGAAAACGGGCATCATGGAAATGCGTGCTTCATTGCAAGAGAAAGATGAGTCGAAAACGTTGAAAGCGAAGATGCGTGAACGCGCTCGACCAAAAATGGGCAAGATTGACATTGATTATCAGAAATTGCATGATGCGTTCTTCAAATGGCAGACAAAGCCTCGGATGACCATCCACGGAGACTTATACTACGAAGGCAAAGAGTTCGAAACGAGGCTCAAAGAAAAAAAGCCTGGTGACTTGTCTGAAGAATTGCGCACAGCATTGGGAATGCCCATTGGACCGAACTGTCATAAGATTCCTCCGCCATGGTTGATTGCCCAGCAGCGTTACGGTCCACCGCCGAGTTATCCGAATCTTAAGATTCCTGGTTTGAATGCTCCAATTCCTGAAGGCACCTCGTTTGGCTACCATGCTGGCGGCTGGGGTAAGCCACCGGTTGATGAGAAAGGAAAACCACTTTACGGCGACGTCTTCGGAACGAGTTCTATGGATCCAGATGTAAGTTTTTGTGCGCTATCCATGCAGTCTCAACAAAAATCTAATCTTTTTCCCCATTCCAACAGAGCGGAGTTGAAGAAGGTGACATCGATCGAAACATGTGGGGTGAACTCGAGTCCGAATCCGAGGAATCATCTGAAGAGGAAGAAGAAGAGGGCGAAGATCTTGGTGCTCCAGTTGACGAAAGTGGTCTGGTTACCCCGGCCGAAGGAATGGTAACGCCCTCTGGCTTGACCAGCGTACCCGCCGGCATGGAAACACCAGACACCATTGAGCTGCGTAAGAAGAAGATCGAAAGCGAAATGGAAGAGTGAGTATTCTTGAAATTATCCTTCGATCGAATTTCATTTTAATTTCGCTCAATTTCTAATTTCAGTAATGAGACGCCTGTTCTGTACCAAGTACTGCCTGAGAAGCGTACTGATCGTATTGGTGCATCAATGATGGGCTCCACACACGTGTACGATATGTCCACTGCCGGTAGCAAACCACCGCAAGCAATGTCCGGTCGAAGCCAAGCAGCCATGGGCGATCGCGAGGGCATGGTCGAATTGGCTTTGGACCCCTCTGAATTGGACATGGATAATGATGCCATGGCACAACGCTACGAACAGCAAATGCGCGAGCAACAAAGCCATTTGCAAAAGGAAGATTTGTCCGACATGTTGGCTGAGCATGTGGCCAAGCAGAAGTCAAAACGAAAGCGTCAACAAGGCACCGAAACGACATCTAAACAAAACAAAAAATACAAAGAATTCAAGTTTTAAGGCATTTATTTCGATTCTATGAAACTCATCTGTTTGTAATCTGAATTAAATGATGCGACGTCAACGCAATAGTGATGATGGAATAACGTTAATAAAATTTTGATGTCATCCGCTTGAAATTCGGCTTAATTTTCATTTCTTTTACTAATCGCTTCGCTCTGAACTAGAGTTGCTCAAATTTGCCGAGTTTTACAGCAGTTTCGAAAATTATCCGGCTTTCCACATGGGCACTTCCACAAGAGATAAGAGTACCTGCCCGTTGATAACAATAAGTTTATCTGCATGTTTTCTTGAGTGAGCCATTCGATAAGAATTTTTGCGAAATCGCTTTATATCGATATCAAGCGGTTGCGTTCCGTTCAGTCGAGTGTCAATTTCATTTGGTGTTACTTCGAGAATAATCAAAATATCTTCGATCATGGGTAAGTTCCTTTATCAGTTCTAGCTCGTTGGAATCATCGAAATCGCTAAGATAATCCATTTCTCATGAAATTTGGCGTTTCTTGGAAATTGCCAAAGTAGAAAGTTCCGGTGAGGGTGCTAGAAAGTTCTGGCAGTTCGTGCGTCATTGCACGGAAATTCGAAAAAAAACCAACAATTTTTTATAGAATTTTTCAATTTCAAAATTTCAAAATACGCGAATAACACCGAAAGCGGCCATAAGGCGGGAACAAAATATTCAAATGGAAAATATATCACCCCAATGAATCTCAATGCTCTCGAAAAGCGCTAAAGTAAATAAACAAATCGCTCTGAATCCGCAGCAAACGGCGAAATGCATGGCCACGCGATTACGTAACCCAAAGTGATCAATCACGAATATTTGCTCAGCACCTGTCCGGCTTATCATGCGATTGGATTTAAATATGACTAATTCCGAATGATTTGCACGGGAAATCATAAATCGAACATTAACAAAACGCACAAAAATCACGTCATCCCGAATTTATAAACGGTATTTAGATAGTTATCGCAGTTTATTTTGTTGCGACTGCTGTTGATGCTCGACCCGTTGATAAGATAAAAGGAACAACGTCGCACGAAATGAATGTATTTTCAAGTGCATTTGCGTTGCGTGTTTATGATTGACGGCGCACGGTCGCATGAACACAAATATGCGAAAATTAACCATTGAAACAACAAGGCACACAGCGTCAAGCAGATATTACTTTTGCTGTTATTGAATCGAACTCGAGAAATCGCGAAATTCATAATCGACGATTTTTTTTTCATTGTGGTTTTTTTTTTATTATTTTTCTTTGATAAACTCGTGCGTTATGACGAACCGCTTGGAAATAGAAATATCATGTGATGCCAAATATCATTGGAAAATTATGTCGATTTTGATTCATGCATTAATTCCCATGATGGGTGAAACATGAAAGGGCCAAATTGAAAATGTGCCTGACCCTGGTGGAAAGCGACTGTGCGGTGCTGGGGTAGGCATAAGCTCTCCACTTGCACATGGGTTTGCCGAGAACCGCACCATCCAAAATAACAGCAATCAATCATTTAAGCTCTGAATATTGCCGCAAGCAGCATTCAAATAATATGTTGTAAAGTGTAAGATGAACTGCTGGAGTGTCTGATGTTGATGTTGATGTTTATGTCGATGTTGTTGAAGTTCTGATTTTGGTCAGTCGGCTGGCCGGTCGGTTCGGTTGGTCGATCGTTCAGTAGGCATTACCGGTCTGCATTCTCAAGCTCAAGTATCAGCATCAGCACAAGCACCAGCACACATACCTACACTAATTGCTGCATGTTCCGTTCTCGAAATGAAACAAATAGGCGCTGCAGCCAACAACACACATTCTGCTCTATGACCCAATTATTAGTTACGTGATTGTAATGAATAAATGCTGGTGTTGGACAAATGTGTACCAGAGTCGTTGTCGTTGTCATTGTCATCAGTGGCACCTTACGCTTACCCATGCCGATATCAGCATGGGTCATACATCTTTGATCTCCATCCGGAAGCGATAATAAATTCCGGACTAAACTTAATCGAATTCAACATTTTTCTGTACGAATTTCCATTCATTTCTCTTCTTAATTCCTTTTCGTTCTCTATTTCAAGGTTTCGGTTGGCAACCATGCACCTCGGATGGTCCATTTCCATTTGGAGCAGCCGTACGTGCTGGCCGTGATGCAGATGGTACGACAATTTATTGTGGACGTGCATTCCACGAAGGCGATTTAC
>JANSTV010053060.1:0-13541 GCA_027564135.1 Lestremia cinerea
AACAATGTCGGCCGTCTCGGTGAATTCATAAACAAACAGAAGATCGGAGACATTGTCAAGAGGTTCGCCACATTCGAACGATGTTTGTTGAGATATTCAGCGTAATGAGCGGCCATTCAAAATAGCTGGCGAACCAAAATTATAATCTGGACGCAATCGCTGAGCTGCACAATATGACGGACTTACAAAGTATGTTCGATTCGCTCGAGGCTAAAGCGAAATCGAGAGAGGTTTCGTCGGGTCGGCAAATATTTCCAACAAAAACAATCAAAGCGAAGAGTGGAAATATGGCGAATTGTTTCGGGATGCGCTGGCCCCACAACCGCTTCAACCCCTCGCAAAGCCCGTTTCAACCTTGTGTCGACGTCCGATACTCCTCATTCACCGCGCCATAACTGGGTGCAGCCTGCGAGATGACCCTCCCCCATTCAGCAACAATGAACATAAATAAAACATCAAACACCAATTGAGATGGGTCAGTACGATTTTCGTCTAATTTTCAGTTCTTTTATGAAAGCATTCCGAATGGTCAACACATTGAATGATCCGTTATGTGGCGGAAGAACTTTGCTGTTAACTGTTATGCTCGTACTACTTGAACGTTGGAAAATAGATCGCCTCTGATTCAACCATTTCGTCTCATTGAAGACGGGCCTCATTAGCCGTTTTCTCGCTCCTTCATTGTTCAAATCCGAGCTCTTTTTCGACAATCTCATCCAATTCTGCATCGACCTATATTTATTCGACCGGCAATTCCGCAAGTTTCCCAATCTTCAAATCTTGCGGTCTCTTTTTGTACTTCCCCTCTCATTCGCTCACCCCACAAATTGGCTCTTGCACGCACTCACTCGCTCACAAACAAGAATGAGAAGGCAAAATGATGGCCTCAAAAGTTGATTGGCGGCGAAGAGCTCACCATCGAATAATCGAAGGGCAAATCAAAGGCTTTGTCCAGTCTCACGATCGCCGAAGCTCTCAAATGTTAAATAATCGTTTTTATTTGGAAGAATCCAGTGAAAACTCGAAATGTCATTCTTCTTTCACATCCTCATCGTCCAATTCCCCTTCCTCTTCGCCGGTAGCCTCTTGGTACTGCTGATACTCGGAGATCAGGTCGTTCATATTGCTTTCCGCTTCGGTGAACTCCATTTCGTCCATTCCTTCGCCGGTGTACCAATGGAGGAAGGCCTTGCGCCGGAACATCGCCGTGAATTGCTCCGACACCCGCTTGAACAGCTCCTGAATGGCCGTCGAGTTCCCAATGAATGTTCCCGACATTTTCAAGCCCCTCGGCGGGATATCGCAGACCGCCGTCTTGCAATTGTTCGGAATCCACTCAACGAAATAGCTCGAATTCTTGTTCTGAATGTTGAGCATTTGCTCGTCGACTTCCTTCATGGACATTCGACCTCGAAACACCGCAGCCACTGTAAGATATTTCCCGTGCCGGGGATCGCAGGCGGCCATCATATTTTTTGCATCAAACATTTGCTGCGACAATTCGGGAACGGTCAACGCACGATATTGCTGCGAGCCCCGTGAGGTGAGCGGCGCAAAACCGGTGATGAAAAAATGGAGACGGGGGAATGGCACCATGTTCACGGCCAGCTTGCGCAGATCCGCGTTCAGTTGGCCTGGGAATCGTAGACATGTCGTGACACCAGACATCTGCCAAGGAAAAAACCAATGAATTCCGCTCGATCAATGAGACGCACCGTGACGACTCACCGTGGCCGAAACAAGATGATTCAAATCGCCATAAGTCGGCGTTGTGAGCTTCAGAGTCCTGAAGCAGATGTCGTAGAGCGCCTCGTTGTCAATGCAGAACACCTCGTCTGTGTTCTCGACCAATTGGTGGACTGACAGCGTGGCATTGTACGGTTCGACAACGGTGTCGGACACCTTGGGCGACGGCACGACCGAAAAGGACATCATTATCCGATCGGGATACTCTTCGCGGATCTTTGAGATGGTCAGCGTGCCCATTCCCGAGCCGGTGCCACCACCGAGCGAGTGTGTCATTTGGAAGCCTTGCAAGCAATCGCAGCTTTCAGCCTCCTTTCGGACGATGTCCAGTACCGAGTCGACCAGCTCAGCGCCTTCGGTGTAGTGGCCTTTGGCCCAATTGTTGCCGGCGCCCGATTGCCCGAAGATGAAGTTGTCGGGACGATAGATCTGGCCGAAGGGGCCCGACCGGACTGAATCCATGGTGCCCGGCTCCAGGTCCACCAGAACCGCTCGAGGAACATATTTACCGCCCGTCGCCTCGTTATAGTAAACGTTGATGCGTTCCAGCTGCAAATCACTGTCGCCATAGTACGCCCCGGTCGCGTCGATGCAGTGCTCATCGGAGATCACCTCCCAAAACTTGGCTCCGATTTGATTTCCGCATTGGCCAGCTTGAATATGCACAATTTCCCGCATCGTTTCGGTTTCTTTCGCTTACAAAAAAGTGTTCCTTTCCGGGTTAAAGGCTTGCGCGGGGTGCGAAACGTCGCGAAGGAATGAAATCTTATTGGATTATGATTGAAATCGCCAAGGCTACTTCTCGTCAACTCTCAAGACGAATTTTCACAGCAAACTTCGATCATAAATCATTTCCAAAGCTTGCCACTGCTTCGATCACCGCAAAATGACAACACAAACACCATCATTCAGAATGGAACCATCAAATTAGGGTTTATTCATCACAAAATCAAATAATCACTCAAATCAACAACTGTTCAATTAAATTAAGAAAGAAAGAGAATGAAAAAAAGAGAAAGAAAATCGAATTCACAAATTTGTAACTGAAAACAAATGAAGTTTGTTTTGCATCAAACCACAAACGAAACGACATGATGAGCTCGAGGCGACAATGTCTAAAACTAAAACTTAACTAATCGGTCGACTTGCTTCCGCCTTCGCCGAGCTCATTTCGGGTCTTCGCTTCTTTGGCCTCTTCCGCAACACTAATGTCGTGGCCGTCGTTTGAGCTGTCGCCATTTGCGTCATCAGACGGTGCTTCGTCCTTCTCCTGAATGATTTCGGTCAGAACTTCCACCAAATTTCGGCTTTCGTCGAGCATGGCGCGGGAGATATTCAACTCCTCCTCGAGATCGGTCACTTTCTCGTGCAATTCCTGGTTCTCCTTCAGCGACTCATTCAACGCAACACGACGTTTCTCAGCCAACGTCTTCCAGTAGCCTTCGCTTGGTTCTCCTTCGGTCGTCAAATCCTCCTCGGTTATTCGGACGAGGTCACGGGCGCTGTCTTGTGACAAACTGGCCTTCCGGCGTTTCAGCTCAGCATTTGGTACGTGGCTCACCACGGCCGTCTCTCTGTGGAAAACACCCCCGAATGAGCCTCCATCGCAACACCGCCCCATCATCGGCTGTTTAACTTACGATTTCGATTTTTTGAATAATTTATCCGACAGAATCTTGCGTCCGACCAGATTTTCCTTATCGCTCGCATCTTTTTGCAAAACAGCCAGAGTTTTTCGGCAATTTTTCAGATTCTCCTGCGCAATAAAAACAATTCACACACACAAAAAAACATAACAGATTTCAATTGTTTGTTTAACAATAGGCGAGCGCTATAACCTCGAAACAAACCATCACTTTGTCGACTTACCTGTTGCTCGGCCGTCGATTCAATCTGGATGAACACTTTGCGTGGTAAAGCCGACATTTTCGATCCTTTGAAATTATTCGCAAACTCGAAAATTTGATTGGTTTGCGCTTTCAAATTAAATTCAACCGGATCTCTATTCTACGATGTTTTGATTTCACGCGTCTTCTTTTGAATTGAAAAATACACCAAAATGTCAAAAAGAGATATTTCGCTATGCCGCCAAAAACTATTCGGAGCACATCGGGCAACACGGCGCTGATGTTGTTGTTGCTGTCGCAACTGTTGCTTTTTGAATTTTGTCGTCTTTTGTGAGGGAATAGCCGGCGTCTTTGGAGGGAGAGGAGGTATGGATGAGATTGATTGAGTTTCTCGAGGTACCTCCGTTCGAATTAATCAACTACGAATTTGATTTTCTCGGACCTCTAAGCTGATCGAAATTTCGAAAAGATATCAATTATCCACCGAGACGGCAACACTACTTTCGAATAGTTTCGCACGCGAATAGTGACCGATCAACCACAAACATAATTCGCATCAAAGCAACTCCCAATGCAACACAATAGAAACCTTGATCGGCGCCGCAAAAAACCTACTCCAAATCGAAAAAGTGGATGTCACCTTCACAAACAGCCTACCGGGAACCTTGATCATTCGAAACAAAGAGAAACGAATCGTCATTTCTGGGAAAAACAAAACAAGAATAAAATACTTTTTATTGAAAAATATCAGTCTTGAAGTTACATTCGAATTGGGATTTGAGATTCAAAATACGATTTGTTCTGCTTCACTTGTCCAACTGCCTCTTCCACCGATTGCAGTTATGAAAATACTGTTGTTTATTATCACCGTCGCGGTATTGATGCACTTTCCCGTTGCAGTACAGGCAATCGCTGTAGTATTGCATATGAACGATGCGCGCGTAATGCTCGAAGACATCCAGAATCGATGAGGCCTGGAAGTGTTCGTTGCAATCATAACAATGGTGTCTGGTCTGCGGTCCCTTCTCCCGGAATCTTATGTGCACAGCATCCACTGCTGTTTCGCCGCCACCATTCGACGTCTGACGGTTTGCTGTAGGCCGTTGTTGGTGTTCGCCATGCATTTTGTGTCAGAAAAATGATTGATTTTGTTCGCGAAAATTTCAATCAAATGAGATTCGTCATCTGAATGATTCCCAAATGGATCACTTGAAACACTTGTTCAATGGACTTGCGTTGAATTTCTTGTTGGTGGAACTGTCAGATTGCGAGCGACGTTCGTTGCAGGGCGAATTAGCAACTGTCTGTTCGCTTCGGAATGCAACGTAATTGAGTTGTTTCGTAGTTTTTCGAAGCGAATTTGAAAAACAAAATTTCACCGAAAGTCCCGTTGCGGCTAGAGCATTGGAGACCATCAGAAATCTCGCTCGAAGGGTTGATGGGTCTCTCCGCGACATTCCACGATTGAATTCGAATTGGAAATCGTAAACTGTAAACAATTCGGTTATTATTAGATTTTTCCTCTGAAAAAAAACGACGCGATCTGCCCTACCGACAGTCGTCGATACCAGCTGAGCCACTCCGAAAATGTTGATATTCCAATTGCACACGGCAACACCAAACTAAAAGGTAGACGGTCGCGCTTTTCGCCATCTTTTATTCCATTGCCTTTATTCTTTGACAGCAGTGTTTGCGTTCGCACAATTCAATTGTTAGCATCGAAATAGAACGACAAATTTCGGTATAAAAACCATTCTAATTTCTCAAAAATACCAATCAATTCGTTTGAATACCCGAATTGCAAATAATAAGCGAAAGATGTCTGGCATTGCAATCACTCGACTGGGCGAAGAGCGCAAAGCATGGAGAAAGGACCATCCATTTGTATGTTTTGAATGATTTTTTTTTGTATTTGCTTTGAAAGGCCGAGAAATCAGAACAGAAGCCTGTCGGTCATCGTTTGTCTGAGTGTAATTCAATAATTGTGGTTTTCTTCAATTTGCAGGGTTTCGTCGCCAGACCCACCAAAAACGTCGATGGTACCCTGAATTTGATGAATTGGGAATGCGCTATTCCTGGAAAGAAGGGGGTTCGTAATTTTTGTCAGATTTTTATTTTTCTTTTCCCCCTCGATTCAACTAAGATGGGCCACTCAGCAATTGTGTGTGTGTGCGTGTGTCTGTGTGGGTGTGTGTGTGTGGAGGTTATGTAGTCTGAACCGATAGATAAATTAGTCAAGCTCTGACTAACGGCGCCCATTCGGTCAACTCAATCGGAGTGGAATGTACAAATATTCGAGATTCGAAACCCAAAATATGCGAAATGGACATTTCAACTAACAGCTGGTCTCTCTCTTCTTTTTCTCTCTCTCATTTTTTGCAGACGCCATGGGAAGGTGGTCTCTACAAATTGCGAATGATCTTCAAAGACGATTACCCGACTAGTCCACCAAAGTGTAAATTCGAACCGGCGTTGTTCCATCCCAACGTGTATCCATCTGGCACAGTGTGTTTATCATTGTTAGACGAAGAAAAGGATTGGCGCCCGGCTATAACGATCAAGCAAATTCTGCTGGGCATTCAAGATCTGCTCAACGAACCAAATATCAAGGACCCAGCCCAAGCCGAGGCCTACACCATTTACTGTCAGAATCGTATGGAATACGACAAGCGTGTTCGGGCACAGGCTCGAGCCATGGCTCCGAACAACAACGAATGAATGATTATGAGTTTTCGACATATTTTTTAATTTAAATTTCCTTCATTTTTTTCCTTTTTTTTTAACGAAAACAAAAATATAAAATACAAAAAAAAATCAATCACAAAAGTGGCATTTCACTCAGAGTTGCTAGCGAGCCAATTCTTGGATCATCCGCAATCATTGTCGACCGCTGTACAAAACAGGGAACGTCGTATTATTTATTTATCAAAGAATTCAACACCAGAATACACAACATTGTAAGAGAATAAATAATGAGATGATGGAGGCAAATTCGATAATTCATAAAGTGGACGTTTTTTCGTTTTGTTTCGGAAGAATGATAGACGACCGGAATAACGTGGAAACGACAAAATCAAATGTTTATGGAAATAAGAAACAATTTTAAGATTAAATAAAAATCAATCATTCTTAAAGGCGAGCGGTTTTATTCATTGACGATTTTGGCGACATGACGTTTCGGCCGCATTGTCCGATGATCGTCACATTTGACTTGGATTGAGTATGCGCCTGCGCGATTCAACGAAACCAAAGATGGACGACTTGGAGTTCTACTGAGTTCGGTAGAAGGCCTCAAAATGAGCAGACTGCGTTCCGTCGCAGAAATTCGTATCCTTTTTGATCAAACACAAGCCACCAATTCGATCCTCGCTCTTTTCCTTCATCGATCATCGAACATTTGCAGCCGAAATATTTCGTCCGATATTCCTGTCGTTCGAGAATTTCAACGAGATGCAATCCGAAGTTTTCGATGACGTGTACGGTTCGGGTGAGCAGGTTCAAGCAAGCATTGGCGGCAAAATGATGATTTGACGATTCTTTAGACAAGCATTTGATCGTGAGCGCCCCAACGGGCAGCGGGAAAACCACCATTTTCGAATTGGCCATTGTGGAGTTCTTCGTTTTCCTCAAGAATCTCAACTATCAACTGACGAAGTTCAAAATAATTTACAGTGAGTTGTCAACGAGCGCGCAAGCAATCAATCACTATCCGATACATGTCCTCCGCCCGCAGTCGCGCCCATCAAGGCTCTTTGCAAAGAGATCTCCGATCAATGGAATGCCAAACTGAGGCGATTCAGTGTCAACATCATCTCAATCACCGGTGACAGTGACATCAGTGACCTGCGCGATATTGACAGCTATCACATAATCGTTACGACCCCGGAAAAATGGGATGTGCTGACGCGAAAATGGCGTGAGCATAAAACATTCATTGACGCAATAAAACTGGTGTTCATCGACGAAGTGCATTTGCTCAACGATGAGAAGCGCGGGCCGACTCTGGAGGCGATCGTATCTCGAATGAAAACGTTTCAATCCGGAACGACAGTTTCAGGGGACGAGAATGCGGGAGATGAGGGTCGATTCAAGGCTCGACCGGTTCGTTTTATTGCGGTGTCGGCGACAATCGCAAATATCGATGATCTCGCCAGCTGGATCAGCACTGGGCAAGGAACTGTCAAGTCGTTTCGGTAAAACTTGCAATTCGATTCGATTCGGTGGGTTTTCACGAAGGAAGGGGGGCTTTTCAGCATTTCAGACGAGAAACGTCCCGTTCGATTGAAGAAGATAGTCATCGGCTATCCGTGCCCATCCGAAATGAGCGCATTCAATTTTGACAGATCGCTGAATTACAAACTGCCAGCTGTCATAAACGAACATTGGGCGGGAAAGCCAATTTTAGTGAGTTGACTTGTTTCCGCCAGCGGAGTTGGAGCTCATCGAGAATTCCCCAAACAGATTTTTTGCAGCACTCGGAAAGGCGTTGAGATCGCTCATTCAATTCTGAAGGACAGTCTCGCGTTGCGAATCAGCGATGAGCATAAAGCTAATTTGGCAGGCATTGCCTCAAGGTGCGTGTCGCCTTAAATCGCGCTCTAAAGAAGATCGTATGAATTACCCGCCCGATTTCAGCTTCAAAGACGACAAACTGAAGGCGTCCATTCATCTGGGCATAGCTTTCCATCACGCTGGACTCACCTACGCTGATCGTGCCCTCGTGGAGAGCAACTTCAGAAACGGCCAAATCCAAGTCCTTTTGAGCACCAGCACGCTGGCTATGGGCGTCAACTTGCCCGCACACATCGTCATCATCAAATCCACGCAGGTGCGTTCCCAGGCTGAGCCCCTCACAAGTCTCCCAGCCCCTTCACATCTCCCCTTCCCGTTGTAGACCTATTTCCAAGGAAAAAACCAGGAACTCCCCGAAAGCACAATCCTGCAGATGATCGGTCGAGCCGGCCGTCCCCAGTTCGACACATCAGGCATGGCGATCATTCTGACGCAGCACCAAAACGTGGCAAGTCAAACAACCAATCATTCACTGGAAATCTCTTTTATTTTGTTCGAACTGCTCGATTGCTCGAGACCAATTCGAAAGAACTAGAAATTATTTACAATTTTGAAATGAATTATTGCAAACGAAAGAAAATCACGAAAAAAAGACGAAATATGATCGAAACCATTCGAAATGTTATCCTTGGAGTGGATTTGCGTTGTCGGCAAATGTGATTTTCGGAACGAAGCCGGTGTCTTTGTCGACAGAGTATTCGACGGTCATCAAGCGGCCATCGGGCAACCACACCGAGTACTTTCCAGTGACCTGAAACAAATCGACGACGAAAAAAAACAGTTAGTTGATTCATGAGAACATCGCCGATCGCCTCTCTCACACAGCCCAGACACACGTGATGCGCCATCGCGAAACGATGCGATTGCGCAACCAGCAAATTGTCAAGCAAAAACAATGACCACAAACGCTGGCTGAACGTCTCACAATTTACGACTTGTTTTTGCGCTGAAAGCTCATTTATTACGAATGCTCTTTGCCATTTTCTCGAAGGCGAACCTCATGCGCTAGCCCGGTGTCCAAACAGCGAAATTTATTGCTTGTCGAGACGATTGATTGATTTCGATGTTTTCCAAATGAATTATGATTGATGCAAAAATGCAATGCAATGATCGCAGACAATCTGACAATTGGCGGGAATTACCTTTCCTGTTCCATCACCGGCCTCATTTTTGTCGAAAAAGAGACTCTTCTCTGCGTCTTTGACTTCATACTGATACTCGTACTGCAACGAAAGGGAATTACGTTAATGAGTTTGCTTCTATTGTGGATTGACGATCAAGCTTCGCGACGATCACTGATGAGGATCATGGGTTGATGCTGATGTGATTTTCATGAAAGTTTCGGCTCGCTCGGACGAAAACCCCGCGAGTACTTTGAATCAACTCGAAAACTCCCTCTCTTGACTGATCGCGATCAAGGGGGTTGAATCAGGAGTCAAGCCCTCGCACTACAATTGTCACACAGCGAGATCCCCTAAATCCTTTCATCAGCTCGAGTTGCTCCAAAGACGTATCCACAAAAGGAATAATATCTACCGGTTCTGGCTTTTCGGCCGGTGGGGCCTGCGGTGCCCCTTCCACCAAGCAAATCAAGCACATTGCCAAAGCGACTAATTTCCACATTTTGCTTAGAATTCCTAACACTAAGTTTACAACAAAATCACAAATAAACGATGAAAACACGAGTGAATTGCCCGAATGGCAGCTACTGTTCTGGACAATCTGACGCGTTCAATGGTCTCGCAACGAAACGATCGGTTCTCTTCTCGAATTTCTGCACTAAATCGCTAACCGTCTCGAGCTGCTTCTTTTATAAGCGATGTTCGCCTGGGCTGGTGGCTGCTGTGGGTCAAAGGTATATTTCCAGGCGCGTCGTCGCTCGTTTGAGCGTGGCGGTGAGCGATCGCGATCGAAGAGAAGGGGTTTCTTTGCGAACGGTAGGGATTGAAGCGCAATCGGGTTTCAATTGAAGATGAGGCTCTTTCATTTCAAATCGATTTGTGTTTTGTTTTTCGTTTCTTTCGTCTCCTCTTCGGCTTCTCGCAAATGAGCACATCGATTGCGCTAATGCGCTTGCGTTGCGGCATAGTTCACATTGGTGAATTTTATCGCCAGCGAATTTGAATTGCATTTCGTTTGCGATGCTCGCGATGCGGTTGCACTTTGCCGTTGTTTCTATTTAACCTTCGGGATCGTGTCTGGGTGAGGCCGATTTTGTGACATTCATTGCACAAATTCTTGTAATTTTTTCTTTCGGTTTGCGATCGATTGGAATGCTCTGTGTGTGCATGATGCGCATGTGCATTCAAAATCGATCGATTAGAATACATTTTGTCATTGATTCGCCATTCGAATGATCAAAGCGGAATTGCGGATGCGCTGTTTTTTCCTCGTTTTTTTAATCGATCTTCACACGAGCTGAATGCATCTGATGATCGTGTTGAATAAATATAATCCGATTGACACTTGAAGTAGCTGATGTTATTAATTGCTAATAAACGAGTCAGATTTAATGAACCTTCAGTTTGAATTGCCGCAATGAAAAGGAGCGAGAATTTATCGGCAATTTGGTCAGACAGCTCGATTCCCCCGATGATTATCGCTTCAATTGATGTTGTCTGCTGAGTGAGACGAGGCTTTGGGCGTTTTCAATTTTCTTCCTTTCTCGCAATTCAACCGATGTTGCGATCCATCGATCGTCACTTGCGAGAATTTTAACCGCCAAGTTAAAATGAGGTGAAGCGGCAGAGATCTCTTCATTTGCGATCACTTGCAGTGGCTCGGCATGACCTTAGCGATGGCGTCGATGATCGATATGCCAATTATAATGTCTTGAAGTCGAAGACAATCATTTCAAATCCAACTCGCAAACGATGCACAATGCGTTTTACTCTCAAACGGTTTTTTATAAAATTTTTGTTCTTTCTCGTTTCGTTCCGTCGGCCAATTGTTCGTGTTGTGCGATGTCATTTACGTCGTTGAGTGAGCGCAACAATAAGACGTGACCTTTAAATAGCAAAATCCGATCTGAAACAATGTTGCATGTGCGCGTCATTCCGCGAGGTGCCGTTTTTTCCTCCTCTTCTTCTCCTCACCTCGCTTTTTGCCTCCTTCATTTTTCGCCAAATATTTGATGTTTGAAAGAAGCACATGCGCAATCATCGCACCAGCAAATTAAAATGTTATTAATATTATTCAATTGAGGCAGAAGAGCAGCGATCGCGAAACGTGGAAACGAACAAATTGAAAAGCGTGGAATGGCTTTTTTTTCTTCTCCTTCGGATTGAACGATCTTCTGCGTGACGCAAATGACGATTCAATTGACGTTTCAGTTGGAGTCGAGCAGATGTTGCCGATAAGAGGCCGGTAATGGCCAAATCAATTTGCGACAACTACAAATGCGGTGTCATCTCTGCCGGTGAAGACATCTAATGAGCCCAGTCAAGGTTGTTGGATGCGTGTTGAATTGAATTTAATTGAAAACGATCAATTTGGGCGGTCGATTTTGACCAGGCAACTCATTCGATCGTCATCATCTGGCTCGTTGGTCGTGTGCGAGTGTCGTCATTTTCGCGTCACGCAAATTGCACCTAATTTTCAGGTTTGCATTCAAAATCCTCATTCATTTTGGCGTAGCATTTGCGCACGGTGATATTTCTCGCGTATTTATCAAACTCGTCGAGACGAAAAATTCATCCAAGAAGAAAAGGAAAAAAAACGCGCAAAATGTTAGACAGTGCAGAATGCTGTGCCGCACGGCGGACGGTTGCTCGACTGAACGACCAGCGAAACATTGATTTATAAGTTCATATCAGCCGCATATTTGGCTCGCAATCCAAATCGCATAACAGCCATGCACATTCTCTGCCGAAGAATATGCCAGCCAATGGCAGCGAAGACGAAACGGCAGAATTTCTTTGTTTAAATATGGTAAACGTGATTGATCAAAATGTCAAGTGAATACCTTGCTCTATAATAAAGAATCGTTCATTTGGTCGACGTGCGGCGACCGAGGCAATGCCTTTTCGAGCAGCAACACAATCCTCATTGGCACGAACACGAGTTCTCGCTTTGGTTTTTCTCATCTTCCTTCGTCGCACACAGCCCACAGTACCATCCGCCCGCCCGCCCACCATCAACCGGCTCTAAAATGCTTGAAATATCTTTCCAAATCGCATTGATCTTCCGTCTGGATTCCTCAGGACGAATAACTGCCAATTTCATTTCATAATAGTCGCTTGCAACTGTTTACTCTTCGTTTCAAACCATAAATCAATGGATGATTTGGAATTTGCTCCGAAATTTACCCGAAATCACCTTTGAACTTTGAACAACGGCGGATTGCATAACCCACCATCTGGATCCATGGTAGCTGAACGATTCAGTTTGATTCATATTCTCGGAGCGACATTAATTTCCAGGGGGAGAAACATCGCATCGTAAATCACTGGAATGAGAAAAGTGTTTTACGACGGCGACTCATGGCGAAAGAGTTGCTTGATGCTTGCGGTAGGCATACGGTCAAGTGTCGACCTGCGTCTGCTGGGTGTGTCTGTTGGCCCAACCCAACGGAAATGACATCCATCATTCCAGTGTCAACTCCAGTAACTGGAATTTTCCCCGCCACTTTGCCATACGGCCCGTGCATTCATCGCGATATTTGCATCCCAATCAAATCCATAAATTAATTACTTCGCAACTGCACCAGCAGCAAACGTTGTTCATCTGCTCATCGTTTGAATGTTTGAACGGAGCTCATTTCGATTATTTATTGCAAATATGCTGATCGATCAGCGATTAATATATTTTAAAATGGCAAATAATAGCTGAGAGACAACAGAAGAAGGTTATTCATGTGCACACCAAAACCGCATACAACTCGATCTCATTAACATACTTCATTTCAATCAGCATGTGTTTGCTGCTCGTCGATTCGGTAGTCGGTCGGATGTTTTGCATTGAATTGGACAGAGACAGAGATGAAATTGACATTTAACATTCGAACACACGGCGGAAAATAAAGCAACAAAAACAAATTTCAATAAATATTCACGGAATAATGATGATGATGATAATCGATTATAGTCGCGCAGTGCATTCGATGCGCCTCAGAATGAAAAACAAAATGATTCTTTGATTTGGATGCGATACGTGATCTGATGCGCCACCGATGACTAACTCATAATCACAATGATGATTTCGATCAAAGCGATTGCCAATAAAATCGACATTTTCGTTAATAGTTCTCCTTTCTCTGTTCCTCCGTTCGCAGAAAAGATACGAAAATCTCGTTTCGGGCACGGCACCTGTTGAGTCCCATTTGCATAAACACTTGGCCGAGCACATCAATTCGGAAATTGTGCTGCAAACAATCAC
>JANSTV010053071.1:0-13541 GCA_027564135.1 Lestremia cinerea
GATAGTATTTTACCAGTCATGAGGAGATCTGGCGATAAGCATTCTGTCATCAGTTCCTCGCATATTGTTTCAGGGGCAGTTCCAGCAGCGATCTTTTGCGTAACCAATTGCACGACATCCTCATTGCTGAGCACATCCCAGATGCCATCGCTGGCCAATAGAATGAATTCCCAATCCTCGTTCAATTCGTGCACTTGAACATCCGGATAAGCTGTTTTGTTTGCCAATGCAATGGAATGAATCATTAATCGTCGCATCAACACACAGAATCCCACTCCATTCCGCCTCTCACCTGTCACAATTTGTCTTTCGGCTTTAACTTTTTTGTTCTGCTTGAACTTGAAATCACCCAAGGCTCGTGACAACGCCAGACTGCCATTGACACGGCAGTTTTCCACCCAGCCGCCGCTCTCGCGAATTCTCTGCATCTCCACTGGCAGCACGGGCTTGTGGTCCAAGGATAATGCAACAGCCTTTGGGAATGAGGACAACCGGGAATTAGACACCAACCATCAAACCGTTATCATTGATTCTCACCTCTCCCTTGACACAAGCAATGGCTCTCGAATCACCAGCATTCGCACAATACAGTTTCTGATCTTTGATTAAACAAGTGACGGCCGTTGAACCGCCCATTTCATCTTTCAGTTCTTCCTCGTTGAGCAGGGCCTCATCAATGTCCAGAAACGCCTAAAACAACCATCAAGGACGACATTCAGCCTTATTCGAGATTTTCGACAAATCCATACCTTTTTCATCGCTTCCGAGACATCGGTCTGGTACTCGGATCGTCGAACAACGAACTTATGCAGATGCTTTGAGGCGTATTTACCGATATTCGCACCGCCGTGGCCGTCGTAAACGGCAAAGAACGACGTACCCGGATCGTCGGGAAGTGACAGAATGTGTGTATGCGAGTCCTCCATGTGAATGCGATATCCTTGCATGCAGCTCGATCCAACCTGCAAACAACGACAATTGAACCGTCAGATGAGCCTAATCAGCACCGGTGCTCGTCCCCGAGCGAACAACAAAACAATTTATCGATCTATTTCTTACCGAATATTCATCATTCTGGCAATGAGCAGAGTCTTTTTCGGTAACTGGTTCAGAAAGTGTTTGCCCCATTGTTAAACGTCTGTGATTTTCGCAACGATTCGATAATTAATTGTTTTGAAATAGAATCATATGATTGTTTCGATAACGTTCTCGTTTTCTTCTTTTCTTTTCTCTTGTAACGAAATCCGTGTTCTCGCGACGCAAATTGCTTTCGACAGCCAATCCAACGAATCAAAGAACAAGTCTGATTTTCAACCCTGTCTGTTTGCTTTCACAACCAATCGAAATCTCCTTACAAATACAACAACAAAACAATCACAACCAACAAAGGACTTTTCACCCAAAATTTAACATTTCACACCAGTTTTACATAACGGTCTAATAGCTTTCGTCGTTGATTTTCAGCCTTTCGATTTGGTCTCGTATTGAATTTCCGCTGGAAATGTATCTCGATGCTCGTTTGACACCTTTACACGTTGTGTCGATTCTGAAAATAGAAGAGGTAACAAGCATTCGTGAGAAACATTGTGTGCACTGAATTTTCGTTCCATTTTTGGCGAAATTGGCCCTCATTAGCTTCTGAAGCAATGCCTTCAATTAAATAATGCGAAGGAACAAAGCTTGTTCAATTTCCGATAATCGATCAATCAATGAAATCAAGTGATCCGAAAGTACGTGATAAATGGTCAAAACAGAAGCCAACAGCGAAACGAAAGAAAGAAAAAAAAAAAAAAAACCAACAAGAAACGAATTCAAGTACATTGGTCAACTTTATCATTTGACTGACAGGCACAGTCAACAATCGCCCATGAGGCTGAGACGCAGAGAAATATGTGAAAAAAGTGCAAAATATCCGAGCGAAAAGCGACTGAAAAAAAAATAGAATATTTATGGAACACTGAACGCATTGTTATGAGGTGAAAGAAGAGGAAAACAAATAAAGAGAGAAGAAAAAATAGGTATTTTCGGTCTCGCATTCCGGACTGTGAGTGTGCAAATGCGTACTCTTGTTTTTATTGTTCTAACATTGTGCGTGGGATATTCTGCAATCATTCGACTGGGTTGATTGGCTACTTTTCAAAATAATCACAAAATACCGAACGAATCACTTACACGAATCTATTATGTTGTTTCTGTTGTTAGCCAACAATCGAACAATGAACCGATTTTTATTTATAAAATGATCAAAAATATACGATATTAATTTTGACACTTTATTTGACCAATCATTGGGCTTGTACTGTGAACCCATCATTGGGATGTAAAGTCGCCTCTTGAGTATGTGAACGATGAACGATACCGAATCGGGTACTTAGTAGGCTTGACGCCAGCGAGCGAATTTGCTGAGTTCTCGCCGATTGGGAAACGATTCATTCAGTCGCACATCCCGATTTGGATTCACTGACCTTCGCTCCAGAGCCCATTTCGAAGAATGATGCAATTCCAAGTGGTCTCTTTTGGGCTGCAAATTCTTAAGTCCCTTATCCCGCGTGTGACACCACCTTAACGTGAATTTGCATAATTCACATTCAACCAACTTCACGTCGATTCTGGCAGAAAGTGAAAAAAAAACGAAATAATCGATCGTTTGAATTTTGATTTTACTGAAATTTTCGCCGCAAAAATTGCCGATAAATGAATTTCATGGCAAATGTTCGCCGGCAAATTGTTGGAAAATACCGCGAATTCTTGTGTAAACGATCGAATTAAAGAGCAAAATGTCGACCACAACGCATTTAAACGATTTGGAGAAATCGGTGAGTTTGCGAGAATTCTCGCGCGCATGTATTTATTTACATCCATCATGGGGATGGATCCATTCAGAAATGTGTAGCGTTTGCATTGTAGGTCAATTGAGGTTTTTGTCCTTCCTTTTTAGGTGGCATGTGCTGGCCATCAATTGAGCACCGTTGCGACGCGATTGTCCGAAGTAGAAAAGAAGATACCGTTTGGTGATGAAGAGATTGACAATTTCAGTGTGTTGGAATTGCTGGAGTCGGTAACCGAAGTCAAAAACGAATATAAAAACCTTCAAAAGGACATCCGGGAAGTCCAACAGCTGCAGAAAGAAATGACCACATCGCTTCAGTATCAAATGCGCACAATGTCGCAAACCTTCCGAATGCTCAAGAAGCGAATCGAAATTCAAGCGGCCGCACAGAAATAAGGTCACGTTTTTTTTTGTTTGTTTTGTATTCGTTTTCGTCGCTTTATAGTTTCTGTATTTGGATATTTTTCTTGCTGAATCTCTCAATTTCGATCCGCTAATGTTGTAGTTCATGTCAAGCATTTACTGAATCACAGACATTCAAGACCGAACAGAACCGGTGTGAGTCTCTTTTGCATGGTTTTTTTCCTGGACAGTTTCCACTTGCGGCTCTTTGATCCAGATCGATTTCAATTGAAATTCGATCTCGGAGGCCCACATCGATGTCAATTTTGTGAAGGAGGTCTTCAGGATGAGCATACCATTCAGTTTGTTGTTCCAACGTGGCCCGAAATTAGCGAACCATGTTCGAGCGTATCCATCATTTTAATAAGGAGAACTTTCGAGCCAAACTCGAGAGTGCTCGAGAATATCTTAAATTATGACATAAGATAAACCATTTGCTTATTCATTTTTTTCGAAATTCCTTCTATTGTTTTTGTGTTAGTGCTTTTAGTCCAGTATTCAGTTCTTGAGTTAGAGCTTGTCAGGATATTCGTTTTAAGCTTTAAGGTGCAGCCGATCGTCTATGCTTTTGAGACGTAGTTGACGACTAGACAATCTCTTCCCGGAAATCTCAAAAGTCTCGGCGATCGACTGTACTTTGCGTTTTGAGCTCAATTTTGAGACTTCAATTATGTACTTGATCATCCTTTTGATTGATCTGAATCTTCGGTCCAAGAACCGAATGAAATTTGCGAGATAAATACTCCTTTGGGCAGACTGAAATGAGTTGCTTATTATAATTTGAGGCCTTTGCTTTTTGATCAAAGTCCACCGAACCGAACACAATACAAGAGAGCGGACATAATATTAATATTTTATTTTCTAAATGTTGCATTCATTTTGTGTTGAATCCACAAATCATTCAAAGTGTTTTGAAAAGATAAATTCATGCAGCAAACACAGGATACAAATGGGATTTGGTTTATGCGAGCCCATCGAGCGGGGACGTCCATTTTTTGAGCAGCACTTGAAGGAACCCTCTTCCCACAGAATCGAGAGTCTCTCCTCTTGGAATGTCGTTTCGTTCCCGCGAAATCCCGTTCGAGTCTCCTTTCCCCCTTTCCTTCTCCTTTCCTCGTGCAACATTCCAAATGGACGGCGTCAAAGGGCCTCCAGGGCGCATTAACCAGATCCCAACGGTGAATGACTTGATTCAAATCTTATTGCCTTCCGTATTTAGCCATTCATTTTTCATAATTATAATGTTTCGTTGAAAAAATCTCACGGAAAAGAAACAAAACTACATGTCTGAAACTATGTACTGTTTCGCTCCAGTATACAAATAGAAATGAAAATTCCATTCGCCTTAAAATTTTTTGTAATGATTACGGTATGAAAGTTTAATATCAAAAAAAAAAAAAAATGAATTAGGAGAAAATATTTTGTATGAAAAAAACTAGTTGATGTATTTTCTATTGATTCAGCCAATGATGAGAAACAACTGAAAGTTTCTTTTTTTTTTGTTATTTTCGAGAAAAACCGCAGAATAACCAACGTTTCATTCAGGTGTGATGGCAATTCGAAAGAGAATTCCATTTTAGAGAGAATATTTATTCGGCCGGCACAAAACAGTGCTTGCCTGCGTGATGTGATGGCTAGTCGCCAACTAGCAACTGTTTTCCATTCGAACTGAACCTTAATTGAGTTTTCGTTAAATTTCCGATTGTTGACCAAAATTAACCGCACTTTTGTCGACGCAACGAGTCGACAACCATCGTTTAAATTTCAAACCGTTCACAAGGCGCAGCAAACGAATTCGATATACAATTTGTTTGCGACGACACATCCTTTCAATAAAACAAACACTTTGAGTTCCATCAAGAGTCGTCGACAACTCTGGTCACGGTTCTTGCATGCCCTTGTTTTTGATGTGCCTGAGACTTATGTCAGTTTTCGACACATTCCAATGAACCGATTTCTCGACAAAATCGTAAAGTCTCAGCGCAGCCAAACGAAACTCATTTCAACGACACAGCACGATAATAACCAATTAATGTTTTGATGATGATGTTTCGGCCTTGACGCCAATAGAGAATGTCGATCATCCACCACATATACACTCTTAGATGTTAACATATCTTCGGAATAGTCAATCCTTATGCAAAATCATACAATGATCAACAAATAAAAAAATTATTTAAAAAATATTACGAAAATTTTGCTTTTTATTCATCGGATGATCATGATCGCCGTGACGATTCTGAAAGCGTCCTCGTCCCAACAGCTGAGCTGATCTGCACGTTTGAACAACCAGCATTCACAATACGATCGAAATTCCGGGAGGAGACGAAAGAAACTTTGGAAAAGACGAGTAACGACCTCAGTTCAAACCGTTCATGAAACGGTCATTAAACGAACAAAATGGAGAAGCATTGAACGCACGCATCGAGATGTCAAATCATCGCCAAGAGAATATCATCAAAGTTGTATCGAGGTTGTGATTCACGTTTAGTTCATTTGATTCGATTTTGTTTTGTTTGATTGACGAAAAGGAGGGAAGGACTCGTTGAGAAATCAAAATAGGATTGTTTGTAAGAATCCGTTGACAATGACCGACTCGCATGAAGGTGAGTTTCGAAGTGAATAGCGGTAGAGCCTTTCCACGGAGTAAACCAATTGACCCTTCAGCGCATTTAGATGGCAGCCCAAGCAAATCCGACGACGATAAGGTTAACGATGAGTTTCACGATGCACAAGAACTGCTAAGCGATTCAGATCTCGTTGAGAAGTTCGAGGATGCGTTGAGCTTGGACACCGAAGAGCATTTAAGCGAAGAAGAATTGCATGCGAACAAAGAGAAATCGGATGCTTTGAAACAAGAAGGCAATCAAGTGTTCAAATCTGGCGAATACGCACAATCGATCGTATTGTATTCAAAAGCTCTGGACATTTGCCCGAAGCATAGCTCGAACGAACGGTCAATTTTGTTTGGGAATCGAGCCGCAGCCCACATTCAGATCGACAACAAGGAGTCTGCCATTGAAGATTGCACCAAAGCTTTGCAGTTGAACGACAAATACATGAAGGTGCTTTTCCGGTATGAGACTCACAAATCCGTTTGATTGCTTTGGGGAAATTCTAATTGGAACGTTCATTTCAGTCGAGCCAAATTGTACGAGGAAACCGACAAGCTGGATGAAAGTCAAGCAGATTACAACCGGATATTGGAACTGGATTCAACGAATAGTGAAGCACGTGTGGCCATTGCTCGACTGGCACCGAAAATCGAAGAGCGAAATGAAAAACTCAAAACCGAAATGATTGGCAAACTGAAAGATCTTGGCAATATGATCCTCAAGCCGTTTGGTTTGTCCACAAACAATTTCCAAATGCAGCAAGATCCGGGCACTGGTTCATATTCGATGAATTTCAAGCAATGATCTTTTGACGTGACCGGTCGACTCTGTACATACGGACCATTTTTAATTAAATCACAATAAAACATTTCGAATTATTGAATAAAAGAAAGCACGAAAGGCAGAAAATAAAAAATGTTTTGAGTCGATCCAAATCGATTTACAGCTCGTCTTTTCCATCGACATGGCTTCGTGATGCTGTGAACGCTTGAAGTTCACGCCAGAATTGGGCCCTTTCGTCGAAGAGACCTTTCTCCATTGCGACCAAAGATTGCCCTTCAAAGTCCTTGTTGCCAATGCGATAGTAGTCCAGAGGGAAGTCATTAGTTGGAGTCCATTTTGGTAAATCATTGACGCCCTTGGTCGGATGGCTGAAATGAAAGTAAGAATCAACCAACCGACCCAACCAACCCGCTGAATCACACCTACCCAGTTCTGGCAAAGTTCACCCAAAGTTTCGTAAGAATCTTCCGGATCTTGTGGTCATCCTCTGTTGGAATGGCCGAATGGAACAAATGGTCGCCAAGCGGGAAGAGATACTGCAATTCATCAGCGTGGCAAACACCTTAATCGAGAGCAAAGAAACCGTTTAAGCCTCCAAGTTCGATCATTGGTCCCACGCTCATCACATACCGTAGATGCTTTCACGGCCGCCATGGAAAATCTCAGTCAAACTAGAAGCACCCAGGTGGCTAAACAGATAAACAAACGTGGCTCCTGCTCGACTGTTTTTGCTCTCCAAACGTTGACGCAAATATTCATCGGTGCCGCTTAAGAACCAACCGTCGGTGTACAACTGGAAATAAATTCAAAAGTATCGTTAATATTTACCGTTAGGTCCCTCATTTTGCGATTGCCTTACGTTCGTCATGTTTTGAAGGTTATCCGATGACAACGGTTCATTGTTGAAATAATACTTGAAGATTCGCTTGGTGATGTCACTTTGAACCTCGGAGGAATGATGATCATAGTTCAGAGAGATTGCCAGGGCCTTATTGATGTTCTCGTTGAAATCCTCCTTCAGATTCGGAATGCTGATGATTGCTGAAGATCAAGTCATGATAGAGCGATTGATTCTCGAACGAAATTGTTTGAAGGAAACTCACGAGCTGATTTCATTGCACCTTCATCTGCGGTTAATCCCGTCATGAATGGGATGCCAATGGCGTGCGGCTCGGAAACATCCCGCGGATGCTCTGTAATGAATGCGCCGGGCAAATCGGGCTCAACGACTGGTGGAAATGGAATCATTGGGTCCTTGTCCCATCCGTAGAAGAACTCGATCATGGCCGTGATATCTGCAGCAGGAACTTCCCGTAGGCAATCGATTGTGCTAGACCATTGCGATTTATGGCAGCTCAGCTGCTTTGCAACGATTTCGGCACGCTTAGCTGCCCACCCCTTATGCGCTGGCTGAGACCATGGATCCAAGTTGGTTCCTGACTGAGCAATCGCTTTCGAGAACAACCCTGAAATGTGTTTTCGTTTTAGGGAAATGTATTTGGTTGAAGGTGGACCGTCTAATTGCCCGCCCGTTTGTCAAGAGATCAGAAAACGCATTAAAATGATTAAGATAAGATGATTTGCATTTGTGGCACGTTGTAACGAGTCGCAAGTGTTATGTTGCGGTTGACAAACTCGGGCCGAATGCCTTGGCGAAATATTTGTTTTTTTTTTCAAAATTCTTCAAGTAAACAAACTCGACTTGATGTAATTAAAACAGCGAGCGGTCAGTTCAAAATATGCACGCCCCATTGGTCATAAACAACATAAATCTGATTTAATTGATCTAATTCGTCAAACTAGAAGCTCAAATAAATCGATTCATTTATCACATCATTAAAACGCGGCTCTACAATTCACACATCAATCGGCTTGCTGTGATCCAAATCAACTTGGCATTTCGATAATATTGATAAAATATGCGCAAATTGTACCCCGTGAATTTGACAACGACCGACCAAGTGGTCGATTGAGCTATCGCACGAATGGCAATAGTGAACTATTCATTCATTCATCAATCGATTGGCAATGCTGTCTTCATCGATGCGAGCAGGTTTTTGCTAGGCTATCGACGCTAATTGAAGCTGATTTTCTCCATTTGCATTCGCAATGATATTGATTTGCATTCCGGAAACTAATTAAATGAAATTAATTTTCGATACGAATTGAACATTTTGAAGTAGCATGAGGTTTCGTTTGAATGCCAATTAATAACATTTTTTGGCGGTTGGGCGTTATCCTGGTCATTAGCAATGCTAATGCGACACCGTAGAATCGCATTGCAATGCGCATAATTACCTTGACTCAAGGGTGATTGCATTAGATAAGTGGCACTAGCACCGCCAGCGCTCTCGCCGAATATCGTAACACTGTCGCGATCTCCGCCGAAAGCTTTGATATTGTCTCGAATCCATCGGAGCACTTGAACTTGATCTTTGAGGCCGAAATTTCCTGGACAATCTTCCTGTTCGGAGCTCAAGAAGCCTAGCGGTCCCAAGCGGTAATTGGCTGCGACATAGACAATCTCGTGGTCCAGCATGAAGTCTGGTCCGTATGAATCACGTGTTCCGGAGCCACACATGAAGCCGCCGCCATGGAAGAACACCATCACAGCCAGGGGCTTGGTGATCGTCTTCGTGGGAGTGTAGACATTCAGATACAAGCAATCTTCTTCGCCCGAAAGCTCCGTATCACGACGATACGGATCCCGTTGAATGCAAATCGGCGGATCTTCTGTTGCGTGGAACTCATCGGTCCAGGCGGCAGCTGGTTGAGGAGCCTTTGGAATGAACCGAATTTCATGTACTTTTGATGTTATTCTAGTTGAATAGTCGGAAGCCTACCTTGAATCTCAATGGGCCAACAGGCGGTTGGGCGTAGGGTACGCCCAAAAACGCTCGAATACCATTCCCATCATGCGATGTCAAGAACCTTCCCACGATTCGACTGCCATTCGGTAATTTCACTCGCAGTGAATCCGATGTTCGACAATCGGACGCACCAAAAATCCCCAAAGCCACAACCACAAACAGAATCATTTCACTCGAGTCACTTTGCCGGAATAGACGAAAAGCAAAACCAATAATAACTTTTCGCAAAACTAGAAACGCTTAGACTGGGCGCTTGTTACAACCACAAGACTCAGTCAGAAACTAATGTTGAACATTCCAGTCGTTCCAATCGATTCTCGATTTCAACGTTTGCATGACGCGATATTAGAGTAGGGACTTTGGTGACGCACTTTTTGTCGGAGCGAATTTGAAAGAGATAATCAAAGTGATGATGATTGTGTCAGTCGACAGTTGAATGGAAATACCGAGATTTTGGTAGGTTATGATGATAGCTTTGTCTGCTGTGATTGTAGTCGTGATCGTAACAATGATTTTGGGCGAAGGTAGAACTCTTTCTTTCTCGCTCTTGCTTTAGAATTGAACGTTTGACGAGTGACGGAATCGGTTTTTAGAAGAATTTCTCTCAAGATAGCGTCTATCTTGTTGAGCTCCGAAAGTCATTCAAATGGAAGATTACTCTTTCGGACGAAACGGCTTATCGGTTACGGGTAAATAGAGTTTGTTTTCTCAGACATTTCCATCAAGGCAAATATTTGATGCTCTTCTTTTATTCATCATTCAAATGATCTCTTGATGACCTTATCGTACAGCATTTTCTTCCCAAGAATCAAGAGTCATTCGCTCGAGAAAAAAAGCAAACGATTGAATTGGTTTCGAAAGAGCGCAAACGCAATCTCTGAATCGATGAATCCAAGTACCGGTTTCATTACGGAAATTCCATAATTAGACGTTTCATCGAGGGCCCAATCGCCCATCATCGTTCGGTCATCAATCAGAAGACTTTCATTCCGTGTACTTGAACTCGAAATCAAACTCAAATTTCTGGATAATTGCCCAAGTGATCTGTGATGGGATTGCACAACCAGCAATCGCACGCAGCAGATCAATTTTGAGGAAACCAACGGTTTGTGCAACGACTTGAAACGAACGGCGAGCGGCTAATCACAAAACAAAACCGGTTCCAATGACGCTAGAAAAAAGTATCAAAAAACCGCAGCAACAACAACAATGAAAACAACTGCGTCACTTTTCAAAGTGTTATTATTTTGAGTTGTAAAAGTGCTGAGCGAACCAATGCGGTTACTTTTCAAAGTTCACGCACACGCCACCTTTTTAGCGGTGAGCGGTATGTGGAATCTCATTGCGAGTGAAAAAAAACAACATTCGATATTTTGATTTGTTTTTATCGCTTCGTTTTATTTTATGATTTTCAGGTGCTTGCGAAATCGGATAATCCCAAGGTATAAAGTGGACATGACGTTGACTGACTTATGCGAAAAGATCTACTTTGTTGGTCATTCGTAGCGAAAATGCTACAAATGGATGAATGGAAAACCTTGCGAGGCCTTCAAGTTGGATAGCAATTTGATTGGAAACTCGAATGAATGCAACTCACAATTCGACATTCTTCAAATTGGAGCCCGATGCGAATGGCAACGCAACCTCCTTCGGCGGTATGAACGTTCCAATTGGCTGCATGGCGGCTCGAGTTTCCATCAATTTGTTCATTTCCAATTTGAGTTTACCCAAAATCGCGTAATTCGGTTGATTTATGGCCGCCTTTCTCTGCAGCACAGTGATTTCTTGCTCTTCCTGTTTCTTCTCCTTGAAGCTTTTCACCGAATGATTTCCGTAGAGTCGCAGCAATGAGCCCCAATTGTTTATGTGCGGATGCAGGATCTGAATCAGAATGAATGGAACATTCAGAAAGGAATCTTCGAGCCGGTCGGGTCCGTGGATCGCTTACCTGCAAAATAGCCTGAGCGGCACGTTGCTTTCCATCGCGCTTGTTTCGGCAAACCACCGTCGCCGAATGCTTGCCAACGGTCATCGTGAATTCGTTTTTCTTGTTCTTGGTCGTATTCACTTGGTAATCGATTTTGATGTCTCCCAAGCCATAGTTCCGTTGCAAGCAAGTGGTCAGAATGGCATGCGGTGATGGTTCCGTTGTTTTCGCACAAAATTCGGCGACACGTGGATCTTCGATGCGGATTTCATCGAAAACCGACAAATCCTTGCAGTTCTCTCTTCCAACACTCATGTTGTTCTTGTCTGCCGTGATTTTATCGCGCATTTCCGGAATTAATATTTCCAACGTTTCACGCGCTGCTTCCGCTTTGGCTTGCTTTTTGCTCGTACCAAATCCGGTCCCGTATTTCAGATCGTTTATGGACACTGTTGCTGAGTATGGAGTCGCGGCGTTTTCCAGCTCCTTGAATTCATACGTTGGCTGCTTCTTCAGGGCGTGCTGAACGTATTCATGCAGAATGCACACGTAACTCTTGCCATTTGGGTTCATGATCCATTCTTTTTTGGAGCGTGGCTTGTTTGAATTGTCCCCATCGGCTGAAAGTACCGGGAACGATATCAGCTTCGTTCCATCGGGCAGTGTGGGCCGTTGAAGATTCTTTATGTTTTTCTTATTTTTGGTGAACTTTCGTCGGGCCGACCAGGATCTGAATCAAAGATGTCAATCAAATCGGGGATTCATTCGAGCATCGTTTGTACTTACTTGAATCGCATCACTCGAATCGTCTTGAAAATGAACAGTTTTTTGCAGTAGCCATTCACGTCATCGGCCGTCAGCGACTGAGCCTTAAGATTCTCCATGACCGTTTCGATCTTAGCGGTCAATGCCAGACCTGGATGCCTCTCTTTTTCATTATCCTGACTAGTTTGCTTGGCTGGCACCTCCGCCGGGATCGGAGCACTATCAACCGCGGCATCATTTTTATCACAAGTTTCATTTGTAGAGGTGACTTCTTCCGGCGGTTTCTCACTCGTGGAATTCCGCGTTTCCGAAAGCTTTTTCTCATCCAGCATTGTTTTCAGGTCCTCCTCTTTCCTCAATGCCTTCCGGTAGTTCAAGCATGGTATAGCGCTCACTGGCATTTCATGTTTCTGAAAATGAACGCATCAGTCGTGTTTGTTTCTTGGAAATGCTTGTTAAAATCAATTACCCGAACACTGCCTGGCCCCAGGAAATATGGCCGGGATACTGTGCAAACGCGACTAGACTTGTGCAGGTAAATTGGCAGTCCACTGTTGTGAGTCACTTGCACCCATCCCTCGGGTAGAACTTCAAAATGATTATGGCCTTTCTCTGCGGGGAAATTCGAATCGAATCAGCTCCATATCCCCATACCCAAAGCTAGACGTCCACTCACCATCCAGAACCGTTTTGAACTTCTCTTCGTATTGCGTTTCCTTTTTCTTGCCCTTCAACTCCTCTGGTAGGCCTTCATCCAGCATGTTTTCAATGTCATCGTCATCGAGCTCTGTATCGCTGGATCCATAATCTGTGATTGAGAAAGTGTCAATGCATCGATCGAAAACGTCCTTCGTCGTTGTTGAAATCACCTCCTCCACTCTCCTCCGAGCCACTTCCGTCGCCCTCCACCTCATCCAACACATCGAACTGCCGCAATTGCTCGTGGAGCTCTTCATTTTCACCGGCTGGGTGATTTTCATCTTTCGATGCATCGCTGCCAGTCTGGATTCCGTTATCAGCTTGGTTTTCATCGAGCTTCCGGCGTTTTGCGAATGGACATTCCGTAATATCCGCGTCGGCCATATCGCGAACACTTCAGTGAAATCCTTCCTAAAAATTTCCTGTGGTTTTTAATTTCGAAAATGCAATCGTTTTCTCCCTTTCACAAACAAGCGGCGGCAATGGCAGCAAATGGTCCCAAGTCGATTCGGTTTTATTCATGTAACAATGTTATCAGATCCAATTGAAAATATCTTCGTTTGATCGAATGAATGATGGATTAATTGAGAAACATTGGACTCTTATATCATTGGTCATATGGAATAAACCAGAATTGGTTGGATAATGGA
>JANSTV010053082.1:0-13541 GCA_027564135.1 Lestremia cinerea
GGCTCAATCACCGATTCCGACCAAGTGTACGTGAATTTCTTGTTGCGGAACACCTCTTGGAGAGTGTCCAAGGCTCGAGCCGGTTTACCGACATCGATGAATTCTGTAAAACATTTTTTTTTCATTGAAAATCATTTGCGGTGATTTGGAATTTTGACACGAAACACTCTCTCAAGTCGATATGTCAAGAAACATATTGAAAGGTCATCGAGCGAAAATTTCTCAATGAAATTCATTTATTCGAAACGATGGTTGGGTGTTTGATCCGATTCAAGTAGACTCGTATCATTACTTTGGAATTAAAGCGTAAAATCCATTTCGTTATCATGAATCGGGTCATCCAATCAATTTTGAATTCAAAACAAAAAACCCCTCTGGCAAAATAATGTTCTGACTCCAGTCATCGTCGTCGTCAATGGACAAACAGCACGATCACCGTCGGCCAATGAATTTTCGGCATGTTTGTCGCGAATATCCAAAAATAGCCGAACGCAGTCGGAATCGCTAAGCGAAATTGCGTAAAATCATCCAATCATTTTTTTGGTTATGAGGAACGGTCAACGTGGTTGCGGTGTCGGGTGCGGCAACCATCTTGAATGCCATTCATCATTGGTAACAAATCGAACACAAATCACAAAACGAACACTCACCATTCGCTCGCTTGAGAGCATTCTCCGGGCGTTGCAAATAACGTGCCATTTTGAATCACTTTTCACAAAATCCAATGCAAATAAAAGCCACAAATTTCTAATAAAAACTGCTTAAAATAGCAAACACTTTAGTCGCAAACGTGAATTCTATGCCGTACACGTCTACGTCCCCTTCCATAAAAGACTTTTCAATGGCGCAGCAGCAGCGTGAAGTTGGTCCGACGTGAGAAACGAATGGTGAATTGACGAGCCATTTTGGATCGAACGGATTCTGGAATGGTCGAAGATGTAACAATGCAGACGAAGGCAACGAAGACGACGACAATCAAACGTCATAATAAACAAATTAATTTCACTTGACACTTTTGCCTAAATGCAATTGTGGCCAAACGATATTCAAGAATTATAATAAAAACGCCCCGCGATGGCCGAGGTGATTTTTGACATTTTACATTATGAAATCGTCAAGTATTCATTGAAGGAAGGTGCGAGCACCGAGAATGGCATTGCCAATAATAACAATACCAATTTATCAACGCTGGAATACATCGGATATTCGACGGGATATCGTTTGACCGAGCGCCTCACACGAGAATGGCCTCGATATCGTTTCAAAGACGATCTGGAAACGATGAAATTCATTTGCACCGACTTCTGGACGTCGATCTACAAGAAACAAATCGACAATCTCCGGACGAATCATCAGGGCGTCTATGTGCTCCAGGATAATGCATTCCGGTTCCTCGTCAACATATCCAACAGTGGACAGTATTTAGAGGAGGCTCCAAAGTTCGTTGCTTACACATGCGGACTAATTCGCGGCAGTCTTGCCAATTTGGGCATCAACTGCAACGTCACCGCCGAGGTTCAATCGATGCCGTCATGTAGATTTCACATTCAAGTGAATCGTAGTTAAGCTCCTCTTTCTGTATCGCATTAGATTTAATCGATTTAAATAAACAATTTCCTAAAAAATCTTGTTGTTCTCCCTTTGACCACTTGACCACTCAAAGAGAGTCCTTGGACCAAATCAAACGACCATCAATTTGCTACACAATGATTTTTATTGAAGATGCTCAAAAACCAATTGGACATTCGACATTTCACATAAATCGAAACAGAAAATATTTACAAAATAAAAAGAAGCTGTTCGAATCTGTCCGTTCATCATTGGATTCGACGACAGACAAGTGAAACTCTGGAAAAAAAGCAAGTAGCCATTGGCGGCTAACCAAAATCCTGTAATGCACTGAGACTAACATTTGGTACGCAAAATGGAATGATAAATAAATTAATTAAAAAATAATTTACAAAAAATAAACAAAAAAAAATATCCTGATTGATTCGATCAAACGGATCAAATCGAATGCACTTACAACAAAATGAAAATTCGCTATCAAATCAACCAAAGCTGAGGATGATTTCACTTGATCGAGAAGAGCTGTGTGGAGATGAAGACGGATCCGTCAAGAATCGCTCTCTTGAGAAAATAAACAAGAATTTTGTGAATCGAAATCTTCGTCAGAAGACAATTCATGCCAATACTTTAGCTCACACTCGCTCTGCTGCCAACACAATTTCTTTCAAAATTAAAAAAAAAGCAAAAGAAAAAAAAAACTCGAAATAAAATTCATTCATTCCTTCATTACTTGAATCAGATCGGCATAAATAACCCCATCAGTCGAATTAGTCCGTCTGAAAATCAAAAGTTCGATTAATCACTGCTTCGAAGGTCCGGAGTCCGGAGTCCGGTGTGATTGATTCATACCCGATTGTGTCGCAAATTGTTGAGCGATCGCGATAAGCTCATCAAACGATATCGCTCTTTGACGCGTTCGCGAATTTTCTCGGGAACAATCAACAGTGTGGTCATGGTGTTGCCGACAAACAGCATAAAGAAGAGCAAGCTCAAGAACGGTATCTGCCAGGTAGCGTCCGCATGTGAGCTAAGCTTGTACAAAGTGTAGGAGTTGTAGGCTTGGTAGATGTACCCGATGAACAGGAACGGCAACAGGAAACTGAGTCCGCGCCACATCCATGAATGGAATCCCTCGATGGTTATGTCCATATCATGACGTTCACCCAGCGCCTTCAAGCGATACAATACGCCCTTCTGGTAACGGAACTGGAGATACTGTACCAGCGCAATGTAGGCATTGAAGTAGAGAAATTGCTGACGGAACAATTGCCAAGGTTCGCCTTGTGGCCAAATCAGAAGAACGCCAGCGCAAACGGTCGAAATAAAGTGATGGATTCGCCACCAGCCTTTGATCCGCGATCCATTCACCTTCAGAATGGACTCTCGAATGGTCAACGTGCAGTAATACCACACCAGCAAAAAGATGAATGCCAGTTCGAGTGCTCTGAAATGCAAAGGATGAGCTACGATTTGAAAAGAAAAAAATTTTCCACAAAATACCTGCTGTTGAAGGACAAATTCAGAATGGACATCACCAGACCGATGCCATTCAGGATCAATTTGAATTTCTCATAATCGTTTTTGTACTGAACTTTTCCAGGGCGGCTGAGAATCGAAACGTTGACATTTCCCAAAATAATCTGAAAGATGCGTAACGTTGACAGTAAACCCGGTCAAGGTCATCGACGCGATGTGACTTACTTGCAAATACAAGCTGTTCTTTTGCGGCAACGTTTGCTCGATTTCATGCAATTGAGCCTTTCGTTTGATAATATTTTTCTCCAAATCGGCTATTGGCGCTTTGTTGTCTGGTGAAGGGCCACCCGCTTTGAGAAATCTATAATAAAATGGACCATTAACATGATGACCGCTCGTGCTAGTCCACCGCAAACGATGGCCATTTCGCAACGGAAGACGACAAAAAAAATCACAGTGTTATCGGCGCGTCGCAACTGATGTCACCGCTATTACATAACCGGTCCGTTTGGTAAACGCAATGAATTTTTCAACTCACTTTTTAAGATTGCCATTTATCTGATTGAGACGATAGCGCTGATGATTGATGTCCTTCGTGCAGCGTTGCTGTAATCGATCGAGGTTTTCAAGCAATTCAACATATTCGGTGTTTGCTTCCTGCAAATACATAAATTCCATTAGTTGGACTTTGATTGATTAATAAATGTTTCCATTCGAAATTACCTCCAATTTCTTGAATTCAGTGGCCAATTCTTCCCATTCGTTAGATATTTCATCAAGATTTTCGGTTTTCGCCGACATTGTGATATGCGTTGCGTCTTGCCGTTTGCGTTGATGTCTTGTTGTTGTTGCTGTCACTGAGTTTGGTTGCTGCGTGTATGATTCTTTTTTGTCTTCTTTCAATGGAATTGAGTTTTGTTTAGGATTTTCTGCGCCACGACATTCGCAAAGGTGAGCTCATATCAATGTTGATAATCGCGATTTAATTCGATGCACAAAATTCACGGTCGCCACGAGATATTTGCTTTCCTTGTTCGAAATTCCCTCAATTTTGGCTCTCTCTTCGTTTCAATATCAAATATCACTTGTTTGAGTAGCGACCGAAACGAATAGCAGCTGCGACAGCAACACCGATCGAATTCAATACAGGCATTGAACAACTGTCAGTCTGAAGACGTCACTCATTTGCGCTAAAATTCAACAGTTCGAGCATGAATGGGACGTGGTGAATTGACGGACCGTTTACAATTTCCGAAGCGAATACAATTCAGAAGGTAAGTTTAGTATTTTATGTATTTGCGAGGATGCAGTTATCTGGTGAAATCGAAAATAGAATTAATTCACTTTGAAAACTGCTTGAAGGACGGTAGGAAGCGAATGAAATGCCAGCGTGCCTTCGAATCGAACCGCTTGACGTGAAGTTGTCTCTTCATTTCGACCAGTTTGTGGTGAGTTCGAAATTTGAATGAAAAATGGAAAAAAGACGAGGGCATCAAATCGTTGAGGGACAGAATACCTGTCATAGAATTCTCGAAGGCCCTCGACCCATCAGCATCCCGTTGGTCGACTCATGTTTTCATTCTCTCGGATCGCCTTTGAAACCTCTCGTTCTAATTCCATCATGAATCATCAAAGAATCATCATGAATATCCCTTCACTCACTCCTGAATAGTAACAATCAATCAAAACCATTCAATTCAGCTCCAGCCGATTCTGCCAATTTCACGGAAATTAACTCGTTTAATTTCATGAACTGTATGAATCAAATTATGAAACAGTGAGAATTGGGCCATAAAATGCAAATATTGCCGTCGATCACGTCGTAAAAATCGATAGTAATGATTTCTGATTCTGAAGCATTTCATGGTCCATTAATCAAATGCAATGAAGCTGAAGGTGGAACTGGCTGCACCACATCAACTGCAAGCGATAAGTGCATTGGTCTTCTTCTTGCGATCTCGTTCTCGTGCTGATGTTCTCGTATAGCTGGTGATATAAATTCACAGCGTTACGAAATCGATAAGTTACACCGATCGCTAACTTTGCGACAAACAGTCACTAGTTGAGCTTTCAAAGGAACCGTTGATTATTCATCGTTCAAACTCTGGGTCATTCACAACGACCGGCTACGACATTTGCTCGTCCAACTGTTTATTTATTCATTGGTGCGTTGCTTTCGCTTCCGTAGGCGATTCTTACGCGTGTTTTCGGCGTCAAAGTGCTAATTTGGATCGAAGAATTTTAATTTTCTTCCGATAAAGAAAAGGACAGAACAGGAAAATGGCTGGTCGCAAAACGATCGAACATACACGGCACAATTTCATTCCCATCATCCACGTCAAAGGCACTCATTATGAAGTTGGATACTCTATTGTAAGTACCTCAACGTTCGTTTAACGAACCGCATCTAGATGTGCTCACTTCGTCTCCTTTTGTGGTGGTCATGGCGTGCGAGAAGAGCATACAACCCATACCCTCTCGCCGGAATTTCATTGCATTGAATCTACCAACGAGTAGATCACGCACGACCGAACTATTTCCGTCCGTTCGTCAGTCGTTTCTTTCGTTTCAAATTTCGAGCCTTCAGTGATTGGAAGCTCGAACATGAATTTCACATGACAAATGATCCGCTGCGGATGATTTCAGGGTTGCACGTTTGCAGATATGATCAAGAACAACCTAAAGACTTCCGAACGGCTCCATACAGCGTATCTGCCCCTGTACAAGACGGAAAAAGGAAGTAAGTGTACGCAGTGGGTCTGGCCATCGCGGAGCTCAACGTTCCGTTTTCAGAGAAAATCTACAATGAGACCTTGCGATCGGTCCAAAAATCATTTCCGCAATACGTTCGCGAAATTGAGGGAATTGCGGAAGGATCCGGAGTGGATTTTCACAAGGTAAGCAGCCGGCACCGAATTGTGGACGACGCAATTCTCACTCACCGTTTTGTTTCAGTTGTTCTTGATGCAAATGGATGAGATTATGCCAAGCGCTGCCGAAGCACAGGATGCCACCAACATTGGCAGTGGCTGTACGAGCATTTGCGTCAACAATCCTGGAAACGTAAGTTGGGCACGGCAATGATGATGTTTTCTGATCTCGAAGATTTTTCTTGCAGGAGATTCTCGGCCACAACGAAGACGCCTGCTCTGGAGTATTGAACAATATCTACTTGGTATCAGCGCACATTATTAGCGACAAACAGCAAGGCAAACACAAAGTCACTGAAGAGAGATTCACCTCGTTGTGCCACGCTGGCCTGTTGCCTGGCTATACAATGGGCTTCAATCAGCACGGCTTGGCCTATTCGATCAACACTTTGACTGCTCGCCGTCTTTACAGCGGCAGAACACGTATGCCATCGTCTATTTTTCCGCTTCGAAAATCAAGATGATCGAGTTCGTTCATTTCCAGCGCGAACTTTCATCACACGCGCTTTGCTTTCGGCCCAAAACTTTGAGCAAGCCATGAAGATCATCCGTGATAACGGTGTCGGAGTGGCTGATGGCTGCGCCATTAACATGACTTTCATGAAGTAGGTTTTCTTGGGTTTTTGGGCCAATTTTACAAGTCAATCTATTTTTCAGGGAAAAGGGTCCTCGCCTCTTCCACAACGTCGAAATAGGTCCAAGTAAGCCAGGAGAGAACCAGTCCGCTGTGAGTGTTTTGACGATTGGTCCTGGCGGGCATTTCTATCACGTCAACAGGTACATTCATTCAGCGTCTCTATTGGATCCCTTCTAATCCCACTTTTTCCAGATACGAACGTCTTCCCGAGCTACAACTCCAATGTCTAGGCCTGGATTCGAGTAATGACCGCCTTCAAACTTTCCACCAATATCCAGTGCCGAGGAATAAGAAAGACGTCATCCGAATGCTTAGCGATGACCGAGCATCCAGATATCAGGTGTTCCATGAGAAACACGAGTATTTGACAACTATCGCGGTTGGCATCTTTGATTTGGTCAAAGAGACGTTCAGCTTGTGGGCCGTTATGCCCCAGAACGTCGAACCGCTTGTCGTCCTGCCTCTCGCCATGAAGTGAGGAATCCTTGCTGCAAATTGACCCAATTGTTTCGAAAAACACCCCCTTGCTTGTAGTTGATAGTGGTTTTAGCGAATTTATTTGTTTTTTTTTTTTGTCAATAAATGTTGATCTTTGTTGAAAAGCATGGATTATCAGAACTCAATTATTTTCATCAAAATTTCGAATATGGAAGTTGCAGTGTATTATGACTTGCATCACATCATCCAGAAAATGAGATCAACGATAATGAAGAACCGCAGCAGCGACGATGAGAGGTACGGATACACTTCAAGGCAGTCGACTGAAATCAAATCGATCATGAATGAACGAAAGCTCATCACTCATCCAAATGTTTGAGAGAAATTTTAAAAGACCTCGACCAATCAGAATCTCGTCGCCCTTGAAATTCAAAATTTATCAAAGAATCACCCCGAAAATCCCTTCAAGTCATCAAATCAATCAAAACCATTCGATTTCGTTCCAGTCGATTCGCCAATTTCACGGAAATTCCAAAAAACATTGAGAATTAAGTCATAAATTCTAAAGATTGCCGTTTATCGCATCTTAACAATCGGTACGAGCCACAGCAATTTCTGACCGTTAATGTCATTGCCCATAAATCATTGCGGATGAAGGCGAAACCGCAGCAAATAATGTGTTATCAATCACCGACCGATGTTTGTTGTATCGTCACATTAAAATTTCGTTTTCCTGCTGCGGTTTTCAGTCACCAGCTGTGATCCCTTCAGTCTTATCAAAAGAACAACAAAGGAAGACCCAATGACTCAATTCAGCAATGTATGCGCCGACACACTCGCTCGCAAGAGCGTGTAATTGCTCGTACGACCGACGATATAAATACGCAGCGTTACATAATCGATAAGTTACACCGACCGCTAACTTTGCGACAAACAGTCGCTACTTGAGCTTTCAAAGGAACGAACGAACCGTCGATTGTTTATTCATCGTTGAAACACTGGGTCATTCACAACGACCGGCTACGGCATTTGTTCGTCCAACTGCTTAATTATTCATTAGCGCGTTGCTTCTGCTTCCGTAGGCGATTCTTACGCGTGTTTTCGGCGGTCAAGTGTTTATTTCTCTGAAAAAAAATCTCAGTTTTCTTCCAAGAAATAAAGGGACAGATCTGGAAAAATGGCTAGTTGCAACATTCCTCAAACGGGCAACCAAACACGACGCAATTGCATTCCCATCATTTATGTCAAAGGCACTCATTACGAGGTTGGCTTCTCTGTTGTAAGTACTTGAACATTTGTTTTTGTCATTCTTATCGTTTTTTTGTGTCACGTACCGCGTCTGGATACTCTCAGTTGACCCACTTTGATTGGCTCTTTGCTGGGTGCTGCACTTCGTGGCGGTTCAAGAGACCTCAAATGAGTTTGTCTATAATCACTAATCAAATCGAACAGAGGCAAAAGTTGTCAAACGTGTTGCCGATATGGGCACAACAATAGACACGGAGCTCTTGTGCTAGCGTTTGTCACTCGATTGTGCCAAGGTCACATCAAAAGTGGCATTCCACCACCAAAAGTGTTGATTTTATCTTAATGAATGCATTCAGCACAAACGAAAAAAAAAAAAAAAACGTCCATCCAAACGTCGTCCAGATGGTAATCACCTCAAATGGTCAATCCAACGACAAGTGGTCGATTGACATTCGAGAATTGAACCATTCCAAGATAAGAGCCAGTCCGTTTGCAATGAAACTGCATTTTAATTGACCATCGAGAATATTTTTCTCGTTTGATCGATAAATTACCCGACAAAAGTGTGTGATTATTTGCAATTGATTGGATAGCCTCGTTCATTGGGCCAACCGATCAATCATTCCACGCAATTGACTGAAGTGCTATGATCCGCGCGCAATACAACTTTGACCAAAATTCATTATCAAGTTTGATCCGAACACGCTTTGCGTTAATCAACAGCACGTGAACGAAGGTTTATGGCCATTCATGGTGTCGTTGTCGTTCAGTCGACCGTTTCATCGTTGTCGATCGACTCGGTGACGATCGATTGACATCGGCCATCGTTTGTGCGCATTGAGTGTGCAGCTTTTCGCATCGAATGCATCGATCGCAAACAAACGCAAGCATTCAGCGATTTCATGGCTTTGTGCGGACGATGTTATCGCCAATTGAACATGGAGGGCTCGTCTATCGCGATGGCTTGCTGCTCAGATGACAATCGATGGTGTTGTCGTTTTGATTAACGGGATCGCAGGATCGGTCGAATGAATTTTCGACCGTGGGCAAGCCAAGCTATTGCGAATTGTGCCGATAACAATAATCGCTGGCAGACTCAATAATGTTAATATTCAAATGCGTGGCGGTGAGTGAGTTTTTCTGTGTTTGACGCAGTTTGCCTGTTTGCTCAATCATGAAATCGTGAAATGCAAAAGCCAATTAAAATGTGCTATTTTTAGTTGAGGCTTAACGCTTTTCTCACGTCTCGCTTTCGTCTATCGACAGCATTGCATCACCGATTTTATGACAGAATCGCTGTGCAAATAGAACAAACCGGTGGAAAGCCAACAAAATGACCAAATTCGATTTGCAAAATTGATTTAATTTTTGGAATGCGGATTAACCCATTTTAAATGACGGCATTCTGGCATTCCGAACGACTGATGGATGGCAAAACCTGATTTAGGCTTTGGTGACCGTCGTACGAATTCAATGTGTCGAATCTGTTGCGGCCGCAATCCATCAATTGCTTGAAATTCAAGCGGTGAATGTCAATTGAGAATCGTTTCGATCAATCAAATTGAATGACAACATTTCCAAAATCGATTGAGGTCAAAGCACTCGTGATTTGCCTGAAAGTCCGAGCATGAATTTCACTCGATAAATGATCCACTGCGGATATTTTCAGGGTTGCACGTTTGCAGACATGATCAAAAGCCACTTGAAGAACGCCAGCGTCCTCCAATCAGTGTATCTGCCGCTGTACAAGACGGAGAAAGGAAGTAAGTGTTTGCAGTTGGTGAGGTCATCGGTCGCGAAGCTCACTGTTCCCTTTTCAGAGAAAATCTATGATGAAACCTTGCAGTCGGTCCAGCAATCATTTCCGCAATACATTCGCGAAATGGAAGGCATTGCGGCTGGATCCGGAGTGGAATTTCACAAAGTAAGCTGTTGCGAATGTGGATGATGCAAAGCTCACTCATTGTTCTGTTTCAGTTGTTCTTGTTGCAAATGGATGACATTTTGCCAAACGTTGCCGAAGCACAAGAGTCCACCAACATTGGCAATGGCTGCTCGAGCATTTGCATCAACAATCCTGGAAACGTAAGTTGGGCTATGCCGCGGTCATGTCTTGTGATCTCAAGCATTTGTTTTCCAGGAGCTTCTCGGTCACACCGAAGACGCCAATTCCGAAGTACTGAATCATTTCTATTTCGTTTCGGCGCACATCATCAGCGATACGCCGCAGGGAAAACACAAAGTCACTGAAGAGAAATTCACCTCGTTGTGCTATGCTGGTCTGTTGCCTGGCTACACAATGGGCTTCAATCAGCACGGCTTGGTCTATTCAATCAACACTCTGAGTGCACGCCGTCTCTACAGCGGCAGAACACGTATGCCATCGTCTATTTTTCCGATTCGAACATCAAGATAATCGAGTTTGTTCATTTTCAAGCAAGAACTTTCATCACACGCGCTTTGCTATCGGCCCAAAACTTTGAACAAGCCCAAAAGATCTTGCGTGATAATGGTGTCGGAGCGGCTGATGGCTGCGCCATCAACATGACTTTTATGAAGTAGGTTTTTTTGGGTTTCCCAAAATTTTTTTCTACAAAATTATTTTTTCTTCCAGTCAAGAAGGTGATCGTCTCTTCCACAATGTTGAAATGGGTCCAAGTCAGCCAGGAGAGAACCAGTCTGCTATAAGTGTTTTGACGATTAGCCCAGGCGAGCGCTTCTTCCACGTCAACAGGTACGTCATTCCAGCCAATTTATTGGAGTCCTTCTAAGCTCACATTTTCCAGATACGAGCGCCTTCCCGGTCTACAACTGGACGGCGCAGGTCTCGATTCGAGTAATGATCGCCTTCAGTCTTTCCACAAATGTCCAGCGCCAAGAACTAAGGAAGACATCCTGCGAATGCTCAGCGATGATTGTGGAGCCAGGTATCGGGTGTTCAACGAGAATCACGCGTTTTTGACAACTCTCGCGGTTGGCATCTTTGATTTGGTGGAAAGGACTTTCAGTTTGTGGGCCGTCAGGCCTCAGAACGACGATCCGCTTGTCGTCCTGCCTCTCAACATGAACTGATGAATATTTGCTGCATATCGACCTAATTGCTTTGAAAAACACCCCCTTGCTTGTAGTTGATAGTGGTTTTAGCGAATTTATTTGTTTTCTTTTTCGTCAATAAATGTTTGCCATTGTTGAAAAGCGTGGTAGTGGTTTGTCAGAACTAATTTATTTTCAACAAAAAAAATTCAGTGAATGACTTGCATTCCATCGTCGAGAAAGGACCGCAGCAGCAGTCATGATCGATGAGCGACGATGAGAGGCAGGGATTATTTGCGAGCCAGCACATAGCGGCCATTGGGGTGAGTTCCGGCCAAATATGGGCTCTGCAAGACACTCGACTGAAAGCAAATCGAATATGAACTCACAGAAGTTTCTCAAGCAACGACAGACTTACTTGGTCGAGATGCGAAGTGAACCCACCCGTCGATGCTCGACGAGGAGTCGGTGTAGCTGTCACAGAGCCTCCAGTGGTTTCAAACGTCAGATTCATTTCTGATAAATACGAGTTGATTTCACTGAAGAAAAAAACGAAATAAATCATTGGTTTTCTGAACATTGCGGTCCACTCACGTGTTCTCCTTTCGAATTTGATTCAAAACCCCTTGCAATGTTCGATTGAAATTCCGCAAATCGGTTTGTTTCTTTTCGCTGTTTCGAAATTTGTATTTGAGAATGGCGGCCATTTGAGCCAGTTGCTTGGCCGAACGGCATTCGTCGAAGATTTTTTCGGCTTCGTTCTGCGTTTCAGTGAGCATCTTGGCAATATTTTCCATTGATTTGATTCGATCGTTGAGATGCTTGACTTCCTTCTCCAATTTGGACGTTTTCGACTGAATGGACTCCACTTTGGGTATGGGTGCGCTGCCCGTTGAAGCATCAGCAACATTGTTCCTAGCCAGTTGGAAGTAGATGCGCCCGACAGATTGTTGTGTGTTGCCTTGGCGACATTCCGGACAGGTTGGCGATCTACAAAATGGTGGGTTGGAATTGGATTTTATTGTGCGGAGAATTTCAATGGGAAGCTCTTTGTTGTGAAACACTCACCTTGTCAACCAGATCGAAATGCAAGCCCCGTGAAAGACATGACCGCATTTCGTCACACTCATCGCACCAGCGTCCAAATCGCTGAATTTGTCCCAACATATCGCGCAAGCGATATTCATTTTAACGTTTCAGGTTTTTTTTTCCAGAAAAAGTAACTCTTTACGACTCTCGTGTGGCTTGTGATTCGTTGGGGTTAGAAATATCCGTTTGATATCCAGAACCGTTATTTCGACTTTCGGCATGTTGCCCGATGGACTCGCATACATTTGATTCGAATTCGAAAAAAGTGAGCAAATGCCCATAAAATTCATCGAGACCGATCGATTTCGATTCAAGCAAAATTCACGAACAAAAAACAAAACAAATAAATTTTGTTTTGAAAAATTTGGCAATTATTCTCTCGTTTTCTGTTTGTTTTTCACTTCATTCACAATCGGCCCGTACGATGTCAGACGGTCAAACGAAACATTGCACAGTCAACAAATGATTGTGCAAGTTGCCCAGTGCGAGAATTCGATGGAATATTATTGGGCAAATATTGACGACAGTTTAATGGGAACGCCGACGAGCGTGAAAACACAATAACAAAACTATTGCCGGATGTTTGATCGCCAATTACGTATTGTCTCCGAAGGAAAATCCAATCAGAGATGTGCGCAGTCTTTTCGGAAGGCGATGTTCTGATAAACGATGAGCTACTTGAAGTCAATCGCTGAGAAGCGAAAAGGTCAGAGTAAATCATACCGCGCTCAAGATTCGCTGAAAACTGATAGCGACGGCTTTATCACGCAAATGACCTTCTGATTTTTGAGCGGCCGGAGCGAACCGGACTGACAGCACTGACCAAAACAAATCAGAGACGTTCTCATGAATATTCGCTGATCGTCAAATCAAAGCGGATTTGTATAAAATGGACCGCAAATCAGCTGACCGACGTCAGTCGTATTCCAACCAGATTTTTGCTTAGAAGATATTTTAAACGATTTTGCTCGCATCAAAATGAAATTGCTGTTTTTTGTCGCTCTCGTTTTCAGTGCCATCGTTGCTCTTTCGATGGGCCAGGATTACGATGGATTTGATGCTCTCGATAAAAGTGAGTGAATATAGTGCTTGTGTTGAAATGACATTATTTTTTTATACTG
>JANSTV010053093.1:0-13535 GCA_027564135.1 Lestremia cinerea
AGGTACAAACGAGAATTGAACGACGGATCAAGCGACATGAGTGAATCTCCGAGAGTGCTCTTGCTGCAGAGCCTCTATGGCTGCATCATAATTCTAATTGTCATGCTTGGGTTTTGTAGCTTTGTGTTTTGGATGGAACTTCTGTCGGCCAAATATGCCTCTCTGCGGAAAATCATAGAGCTTTTGACCTACTGAATTTCGATGGTCAGTGATTGTTTATTTAATTTTGAAGACGCGTTAATTAGAGTTGGCCTTGCCCCTCACTCGTAATGTATGCTAATTCGAGTCCTTGTGTGATTTTTTCGAGTAATGCGTGTGAATAAATTCGTCATTATGTCCATCACATCAACAAGCGCTTATTTGATTTGGAAATGAGTGATGGGAACACGAACGACAACTAATCAGTCAAATCATAATGGTTGATTAGGAATCAGATTCATACCTCGGAAAGTAGGAGAAGCACTTGACAGAACTTGACAGTTTAGTTTTGAATTCGATGGAAATGACTCTCTTGTCAGCTTTTTTCCTATTGATCGCTTTCACGCAGCTAGTACCGTGCGTTTTGCTAGCTCCATCTCTGGATAAAGGACCGCCGCTCTCAAAAGCAGTGTCAAAATTGTTACTCGACTTTCTTCCGCCTTACGCCAAAGTAATATCCATCACGACAGAGGCATCTTTCAGAGAATCTCTGACCAACCCCGATTCCCTGGAGATCATGAACGAAATTTCGCGGCTGACGGGGCACGCATTCTCGTACAGAATGACAACTACAGGGTGCGAGAGTTCGGATATCGATTCTACCATTTGATTTTCGTTGAGGACATCGAACGCCTCCAGTAAGTATTTCTGCCGCGTGTAGAGTTTAGCTTGGAGTTGATCAGAAGTTCGAATTGAGGCTCTACTTCGAGAATGGCCTAATTAAGCATTGGTTCAGAAAGTATAGAGGCAGAACCGCTGATGAATTCTCCAAAGCTCATACTCCGAAGGTGCTGAGGCTACACATAATTTCGGGAAGTCTCTTCATATTGGTCGCCATGCAGTTGATGTGCGTCATTGTCCTTGCCCTCGGAGTTCTGACGTTTCGAAATAAAAGGATGGGGAGGATAATTAGATTTTTGACATACTGACGGGACAATTGATTGATTGACAAAATGCTCCTTTACAAACGATTAAATGTGATTTGAAAATTGACCAATTTCTAATTTTAACATAAAATCAAGTCGTACTTTGTGATGTTCAACCATGCATAAACATTCCTCATCTATTTTGATCGAGAAAATTGGCCTTTTCAAAAAATATACCCAAAAATGTGACGATGAAGTCTCGAGCCAGTTACTACGCTCTGTTCGTCGTTCATTCGTCAGCATTAACAGAAATGAATGTTGTGTGGGCTTTACTCGTTCAACTGGTGTTCTGCGTTGCGCTGTCACCGATCCCGCCGCATCACGAAGCTCCTTTGATATCAAGAGCAGTGTCAAAATTGTTACTGGACTTCCTTCCACCTTACGTCAAAGTAATATCCATCACGACAGAGGCATCTTTCAGAGAATCTCTGGCCGATCTCGATTCCCTGGAGGTCATGAATGAAATTATGCGGCTGACGGGGCACACATTTTCGTACAGAATGCTTGCATTCAACTACAGAATGCTCCAGCTCAGGTATCGATTTAACCATTTGATTTTCGTTGAGGACATCGAGCGCCTCGAGTAAGTATTTTTGCCACGTGTGGAGTTGAGCTTGGAGTTGATCAGAAGTTCCTTTGCAGTGCGGCGATCGACAGCCTTCAACCGAGTCAGTACGATTTCTCGGGAAACTATCTGGTTATATTCAGCCGCCCTATCACAGCGTATGAAGACCGGCTGCCGCAATCTGTGTACCAGGCCTGGCGAAAGCACATTTTCAACCTTCACGTGGTTTTTCCGCTAGAGAACTCGACGAACATTCTGTTGACAATAAACGACCCCGTAGACTGTGAGGAATTTCACTTGATTTATTTGAGCTTAGAAGAAGCCAATCAATTCGCCGTTGAGCGAGAAAGGCACAAGATTTTCCAACGCATGGCAGATTTCAAGCAATGCGTTCTGAAGGTTGTTGCTTCCGAGTTGGAGCCTTTCCTGATCATCAATCGCTCACTCACAAACTGGAGCATTATTGGTTTGGATGTTGATATTCTGGAAGCTCTTTCAAAACGTTTAAATTTCCGTTATCAAGTGCTTTATCCGCCCGAAAATGAGTTGCGTGGTATTGTTCATGCCAATGGGACGGCGACAGGTGCCATGGGAATGGTAAGCGAACGCATAACTTAAATGGAGGCTTGGAGGCTCATTCAAATATTTTCAGATCGTTCGAGGCGAGGGTGATTTCACAATCGGTGGCTATCAACTAAACATCGAACGTGCCTCAGTTATGCTGCCTTCTTTCGTTTACGCCCACGTTTCGCTATTGTACGCAATCCGAGCCTCACCAGATTTCTCCGAATCCCTCAAACATTTCATGGGTCCATTCAACCTGAGATTGTGGTCGCTTTTGGGCTGCATTCTTGTGATGGGCAACATTGTGATCTTGGCACTGAAGCTCCTTCCATCAAACATTCGCCGCTTTGTGATCGGTGGGCATGTCAATCGGACGCCCATTCTGAACATGTGGAATGTCTTTCTAGGAAGCGCTGTGGTCGTCTGGCACGGTCTTGACCGCCGAGCGCCTTCAACCTTAGCAAAAACGCTTTTCATTATTTGGTCTTTCGGATGTTTGATTCTGCGCGGTTCATATCAAGGATCACTGTATGGTTTCTTGCGCAGAGACGATGTAGACACCTCTTTGGACACCGTCGGGGCAGTCTCTTCTTCAAACTGCGAAATCCATTCGCCTATGTACGCTATATCACAGCTAGGCCCATTCGGCATTGATCCAGACAGCAAGCGAGTTCATCCATTTTTAGACTCGTATCAGGATGCTTTAGACAGGCTGAGGACGGGAGAGATTTCCGGGGCAGTTTACGCCGACCAAGTCACCGTGAACTACAACAATTTGATCAATTTCCGAAGCAGTCCTATACGGACCACAAAAGATCGACTGCTCTTACAATCGTGTTCCTTCTACTTTCGCAAGTACTCCACGAGTGGTCCTTTTGATGATGAACTCAGATTGTACAGTGAGCACGGTCTCATCGACCACTGGTCTGAAAAATACAAGAGCTTCATTGATGACGAATTTATTAGAAAGAGTCTTGCTCCGCTGGTTTTATCGCTGCAAAATATTCATGGAAGCCTCGCAGTCCTATTAGCTTTGCTCTTAATCTCTATCCTTGTATTCGTCCTAGAGCTTGTATCCCGTAGGAATGCTTCGATTCGGCGCTTCATTAACTTTTTTACTTACTGACTTTTCGAAACCAATTTTTCAGTGAATGTACGCTTGATTTCTATTGGTCGTCACGCCAAGGCCAACGTATATAATTTTTGAATTGCTTCTCTCAATAAATCATTGGATTAATTAACGCAATGTTTCATTTAGAACGATATCAACATATGGATTATGAAAGAGCATTAATAAGCAATTAGTGATGTCCATTCGACCGATACTGACTTCATAGGAACTATATGCTTAACAAACACTCGACGCATACTTTTAATTCAGTTGCGATTTACTTCCGTCAATGACGAAAATGAATCTCTATTCGGTTTTCTTCGTTTTGACTTTAGCTGTGCAGTTTGTGAGAGGTTCACGTTTTTCTGACCCAAGTTCAGAATCTTTTGACACCTCATCCTTTTCAATTGCAATAACGAATTTGTTGCAAGACTATTACATGCCGCTCGCTAAAGTCATTTCAATAACATCTGAAGCCTCGTTCAACGAATTCAAGTACGAAAGCGCTTCCCGAGACGTCATTACGAAGGTCATGCAGTCGACGAGCTACAATGTCTCTTATCGATTTGTCACATTCAATGATCGCATTCGAACGCTGAGGCACCGAACTCATCACCTAGTCTTTGTTGACCAACTCGACGTTCTTCTGTGAGTGCCATGATTTGAAGAGGTATTTCGATCTATTCGTGATTGTATTTCCAGTGCCATAATCGACAAAATGCATCCAACACTTTACGACGTCACCGGACTGTATCTCATCGTCCACACCAGCCCAATACAAAACTACCAAGAACAGTTGCATGAGTACATTCAACGTTTGCGGCTCGCTCGAGTTTTCAACGCACACGTGGTATTTCCTCTGGCGAATTCGACGGACCTCCTCATCACAATCAGCAAACCTACAAGCTGTGAGAGCTTTTGTTTGGAAGCTTTGCGGTTGAGCTCATCGAGCGGGTTCATTTACGATCGACTTAATGACACTCTTTTCAAGATTTTGAGGAACTTCAACCAGTGCCCATTATCCGTGGCAGTTGTCGAGACGGAACCATTTGTAATCGTGAACCGGTCAACCCCGGATTGGAGTGTGACCGGCATTGATGTCGATATTCTTAAAATGTTGTCGGAACGGCTGAACTTTCGCTATAAACTTGTTTTTCCGCCGGAAAATGAGTCCCGCGGATTGATTTATCCGAACGGTACAGTTACAGGAGCTATGGGATTGGTTAGTTATGAAATGTGAGTCAAATTGAAGTCAGTCTAATTGAAGATAAATCTCAGCTCCTAGACCACAAGGCAGATATCACAATCGGTGCTTACCAACTGAACAGTGAACGGTCATCATTGATGCAACCATCATTTGTGTACCTTCACACAGGCTTGCGATTCGCAGTTCAGCCACCGCAAGACCTCAACACACCACTCAAACACTTGATCGGTCCATTCAAAATGGACCTGTGGATTCTTCTTGGCGGAATGCTCGTGACTGGCAATCTCGTAATCTTCGGACTGAAGCTTTCGCCTCCAAGCTTCCGACGATACATGATTGGCGGGCACGTGAATCGAACGCCTACTCTCAATATGTGGAACGTCTTTCTGGGGAATGCCATCGTATTTTGGAATGGTCAGGATCGACGAGCATTGTCAACATTTGCGAAAACGCTTTTTGTTATTTGGTCATTTGGATGCTTGATTCTGCGCAACTCTTATCAGGGATCGCTCTACGACTACTTGCGGAGAGAAGACGTGGACACGTCATTGGATAAGATCTGGAAAATTGTTTCTTCGCACTGCGACGTGCACATCGTTGGATATGCCGCGGGGCAACTTACGCATTACGGCATACCCCCGAACAGCACCAGGTGACTTCGGAAATCAATTTTGTAACAGATTTTGACTTTGTCTCTCGCAGGATACATCGCTTTTATATATCGCATCAAGAAGCATTGGAAAAATTAAGAACTGGAAACATCACCGGAGTGGTTTTCGTGATTGACAGCTTCGTCGACTATTTCAATTTTGTGAATTATCGCACAGGTGTTGTGCGAATGACCAAAGACCGTTTGTTGCTCCAAGCAAACGTTTTTTACTTTCGCAAATACACTCGCTTAGTGTTTTCCATAGACGATGAGCTCAGACTGTATTTCCAGCATGGTTTGACTGGATATTGGTACGACCAATACAGGAAGGAAATCGACTATGCTTTATTTGGAAAAGCTCACATTGCAAAAGCCCTTCTGTTTGAAAATATTCTCGGCAGCGTTGTGATATTGATTGTCTCGCTCACGATTTGCTGCATCATATTTTGCTTCGAGCTTCTGGCTCACCGATTTGTGTGGATTCGTCGACCCATTGAATTTGTGACCTTCTAGTTTTCAAATTCATTTGAATAATAAACTTGTTTGAACAAACCAAAATGACCAGCTGTGTAATTTGGGTATCATTTGATAGATGAGGAAATCAAACTGTAATTAGCGCTTAGTTTTCGATGAAAATTATTAGTAGTGTCATCAATATTGGCTGACGTCAACATTAACACGGGATGAAGCTTCTATGTTAAGGCATGACTTTTCATTTGCAGAGTCCATCCCGAGGACCTCTTCGGGACCAATTTTAAAAGTTGTTGGCCGGCGGTCGACCGCACTGTTGCTTATTTTGATCTCCCATTCTACGACTTAGTCAAGACCGCTTGATTATTTGCAGGCTCGTTTTCTATTTTCGCCAGAGAAGTCACTTGGCAATCTCCTTTGATGGCGAACTCAGGATGAACTTCGAGCACTGCCGCCCTGGGTATTGGATGAAGAAATGCGAAAGCACTCCCGGCGTCGGAGTCTACTCGGGTATTAATTTTCCAAAAGCTCTCATGTTGAACATTCTGATTGAGTGCTTTATTATTCTGAGCGCTTTGCAAGTGATTATTGAATTTGTGATTTCCGAGCAATTCCAACATAAATCATGACAAGACAGCGTGTCGATTATTTTCGAGACAAAAAGTTATCGAATTTGGCGGAAAATTCATAGACGCACGATAATTAAATAAACATTAGTGGGTGAAAGATCTGCTTTCTGTGACTGTTCAGTCAGCATAGGTCATGCGGTCTGCTAGCATCGAAAATTATGGTCTTCACGCGTTTAATTCTAACCATACTCTCGCTGACGTTCATGGAAGCGAAAATTCTTCCACCAGCCCCATATGAGCCGTCCCCGATTTCACGTGCCGTCGCACAAATACTACGACGCCACTTATCATCGTCTGGAAACGTGATCTGCATCACAACAGAAGCTACTTTCAACGAGCTGGCTGAGGACGACCGGACTCAGGAGATCATATCAGATGTCTTGCAAATGACGGAATACAGCATCTCCTACCGATTCATCTCAGCGGCCGACCGAATGCAGGTGTCCGGATATCAAAACTGTAATCTGATCTTCGTTCGCGATCTTCAGGGCTTAGAGTGAGTACGTTCTGACTGCGCTTCCCAATTATCTTTGGCATCGATTTTACCTTTAGCGACGTGATCGACCATCTTCTTCCGGAGCAATACGATTTCTCAGGATCCTTCCTCATCATTTTTTCAAAGCCCGTATCACCTTCTGACAAGCGACTGGAACCTATTATGAGTCGGTTCTGGCTCATGCATATATTCTTGGTGCATGCGGTGTTTCCATTAAAGGAATCGACAGACCTCCTGTTGACAATCAGCAAGCCCGTCGCTTGTAAGGAATTTCAGCTGATTTTCCGGAGATTAAGATCTGATGCAGAATTCGCCGTAGCAGAAAGAACACTCTTCCACCCTTTTTGCGACTTTAAGCTATGTACCTTCAATGTAGTAGTTGTGGAATCGGAACCCTACGTCATAATCGATCGGTCGACTCCTGTTTGGCGCGTGTCTGGAATAGAGATAGATATCCTAAATTTGTTGGCTGAAGGCTTGAATTTTCAGTATCACATCGCATACCCACCAGAAGATGAGGCAATTGGGCTTGTGCATCCTAATGGAACCGCGATTGGTGCCTTTGCAATGGTGAGGAATAGTCTTGTTTATAAGTGGATGTTGAATAATTTTCAATCATTTCAGGTTGTGGATGGCGACGCAGACTTCGTAATTGGTGGCCTTCAGCTGAATCTCTTGAGATCAAAGACATTGAAACCATCTTGCGTGTATATTCAGACACCGATGCGATTCGCAATAGAGTCCTCTAAAAATTGGCTCAATCCGATTGCAGACTTACTCGGTCCATTTAAGACGGAACTATGGCTCACTTTGGGTGGCATCATTGCTGCAGCCAGCATCGTCATCCTTCTGCTGAAGTTCCTCCCTCCAAGCTTCCGCCGATTCGTGGTCGGTGGTCATGTCAACCGGACGCCTATTCTGAACATGTGGAACGGGTTCCTTGGAAGTGTCATCGTACTTTGGAATGGTCGAGACCGCCGAGCGCTCTCGCCCTTTGCGAAATCAATGTTCATTTTGTGGACGTTCGGATGTTTGATAGTCCGAGGTTCCTATGAAGGATCGCTATATAGCTTTTTGCGAAGGGAGCGAGTGAATACCGCTATCGACACGGTGGAAAAAGTCCTCGATTCTGATTGTGATGTTCACGTGTTTCACCGTGCTGTAAGCCAAATCGACTTCATTGAAATCGGCTCCGACAGCCCGAGGTAATATGAGTTCTAGACTACAGGCCAATTCTAATACGGTGCTTGTTTTCCGCCTCTAGAGTTCGATCATTTCACGGCAATCATCAACTTTATTTGGATAAGTTGAACACCGGCGAGATCTCCGGGGTTGTTTACGCTTTGGAAACCTTTATCAATTTCTACAATTTCCGAAATCACCGGAAAGGTGTATTAAGATCTACGAAAGACCGCTTATTTCTTCAAGAAAGTGTTATTTACTTTCGTCAACATGCGAACATCGAGGCTTTTGATCTTCGGCTAAGACGTTATAACGAGCACGGCCTCACCACCCACTCTTTCCGCAAGTACAAAAGGAAAGATCTCTCTTACATCAACAGAGAGGCTGCAGTTCCCAAAGTTCTGATGCTGCGGAACATCCTCGGAAGCCTCATAATATTGATCAGCTTGCATATCTTCTCCATCTTTGTGTTCGGCTTTGAATTGTTGGCGATGCGAGTTGACTTCATTCGCAGAATCGTCGAATTCCTTATTTACTGAAGCTGAGCAACGTATTCATTCCTGTAGTAGTACCTCGTAAAAAGAAATAAATATTTTTTGTCCCAAAAGTTTCTGCATTTTAATTTTTTTATAAGCCTCGATCACGAAATTGGGACATGAATTGTTGAGATATTTTGGTGTTTCTTGTCGATCTCAAGATCTTCGGCTTGAAACACAAGAATTAGAGAGCCAAAAAACACTTTGAAAATATTTCATCAATCAATTTGGCGAAAACAGGACTACAATAATAGCAGCGCTCAAAGCGGGAAACAAAATATTAGGGGAATTAGAATCATTAAATTGCTATTATCGAAACCATAAAACAATATCTCGACCTCCTCTCATTCCATTCATAATTTTTTTGTCAAAGTAATTAATATCCTTACACCTTTGTGGCGGAATGAATAGATAAATCATGTCACCAAGTGAAAAATGGATCATTTGACCACTCAATTCTGATCCCAGAAATCATTAAATAGCCATTTGTTGAACTGAAGGCTGTAACGCAACTTAGCAGAATCAGCACGGAACATTAACCTCGACAGCGTTGAAAATGACTGGTTTTGTGCGCTCAATTTTAATAATTTTGTCGCTGCAGCTCATGGAAGCGAAAATTCTTCCACCAGCCCCATATGAGCCGTCACCGAATTCGCTTGCCGTCGCACAAATATTGCGAACATACTTGATGCCGTCAGCGAATGTGATGTGCATCACATCAGAAGCTACTTTCAACGAGCTGGCTCAGGACGACCGGACTCAGGAGATCATATCGGATGTCCTGCAAATGACGGACTACAGCATCTCCTATCGATTCATCTCGTTGGCCAACCGGCTGAAGGCATCCAGGTATCGCAATTATAATCTGATATTCGTTCGGGATCTTGAAAGCCTCAAGTGAGTTTTTTGTGATTATGATTCCGACATTTCGTTTGCATCAATTCTTCTCTCAGCGAGGTGATCGACCATCTTCATCCGGAGCGATACGATTTCTCAGGATTCTTCCTCGTTGTTTTTTCAAAACCCCTGTCCACCTCTGATAAGCTGCTAGAATCTACTATGAAGCGGTTCTGGGTCAAGCGTATATTCTCAGTGCACGCGGTGTTTCCCTTGGAGGAATCGACGGACTTTCTTGTGACCATCAGCAAGCCCATTATTTGCGAGGATTTTCAGTTGGTTTTTCTGAAGTTGAGCTCAGATGCAGGTTTCGTCGTAGCAGACAAAACACTCTACCAGCCTTTGAGTGACTTCAAACTGTGCTCATTTAACACAGCAATAGCGGAATCAGAGCCTTATGTCATAATCGATCGGTCGACTCCTGTTTGGAAAGTGACTGGAATGGAGATAGATATTCTAGACATGCTGGCTGAGCGCCTCAATTTTCGTTATCACATGGTGTTCCCGCCTGAAAATGAGTCCAAGGGGTTGATTTTCTCTAATGGAACAGCAACTGGTGCGATAGGGATGGTGAGTCGAACTCCAAATAGAGAGAGATATAGATAGATAGCGAAAGTGCTATATACTGGCGACATTCAGTGCGTCCAAGAAAAAAACTGGATGCCATTTTGAGTACTTTAGATAAAGTCAAGGCAACCCAACCATTGCAATGTTTGAGTTGAATAATTCGGCCTTATCTACGGCCGTACCCATGGCCTCACACATGGCCACTAACACTAATACTAAGTCAATAATACAAATATTTTAGGTTCTTGAAGGCAAGGCAGATTTCACAATTGGTGGCTTTCAGTTGAACCTCAAAAGAGCACGAGCGCTAACACCTTCCAACGTATACATTCAATCGCCATTACCATTTGCAATCGAGCCATCCAGAAATTGGTTCAACCCGATCGAAGACCTACTCGGCCCATTCAAAACGGATCTGTGGCTTACGTTGGGTGGCATCATTGCTGCAGCCAACGTCGTCATCCTCCTGATGAAGTTCCTCCCTCCAAACTTCCGCCGATTCGTGGTCGGTGGTCATGTCAACCGGACGCCTATTCTGAACATGTGGAATGGGTTTCTTGGAAGTGTCGTCGTACTTTGGAATGGCCGAGACCGTCGAGCGCTCTCGCCCTTTGCGAAATCACTGTTCGTTTTGTGGACGCTCGGATGTTTGGTAGTCCGAGGTTCCTATGAAGGGTCGCTCTATAACTTTTTGCGAAGGGAGCGAGCGAATACGGCGCTGGACACGGTAAAAAAAGTCCTTGATTCTGATTGCGATCTGCATGTAGTTGAATATGCAGAAAATCACTTGAACGACTTCGGAATCCATTTGAACAGCCCGAGGTAATTCAAACTATAAACTCCAAAAGCTTTTCTAGTAAAATGTATATTTTTCTTGAAGGATTCGTGTGTTTCACGGCTCGCATCAAATCTATTTGGACAAGCTGAATACGGGTGAGATCACCGGGGTAGTGTACGGATTAGAGGCCTTCATTAACTACTACAATCTTCGAAATTATCGTAAGGGTATCTTGCGTTATACCAAGGACCGGTTGTATGTTCATCAAAATGTCATTTATTTTCGTCAATACTCGAATATCAGAGCTTTTAACCGAGAGCTTAAATATTATAACGAACATGGTTTCACTCGGCTTTGGCTCAGCAGATATAGTCGGAAAATGTTAGATGACCCCAGCAAAGAGGTTAAAGCTCCGAGGGTTCTGATGCTGCGGAATATCCTCGGAAGTCTCATAATATTGACCAGTTTGCACCTTTTCTCCATCTTTGTGTTCGGTTTTGAATTGTTGGCGATGCGTTTTGGCTTCATTCGCAGAGTCATCGAATTCCTCACTTACTGAAGCGGACCCAAATATCTTCAACTTTATCCGTGAATGATGTTCAGTTGTGAACTGTATATTAAAGAAAATAAATAAATTGTCTGAGCGACATTGACATACACATAGACATAGTATTTTTCCTCGTTTATTATTCCTGTGCAATTAGCGCAATAGACGCAATCTTCGTCGCAATGAACAACTCGTTTTGGTAACCTCATTTTCAGAAGAACTGTTGATTGCTCTTAATTATCTCAATCCATTTACCATTTTGCTGTTGTTTGAACTAAGTCACACCAAAAAATTAACTAATAATGTTGTTTGGATACCGTTTGTCAACGTCGCGGAGTCCTCAATCTTAATCAATGCTAATCATGAATCATTCAAATGGCAAGCCAATCGACCGCCAGCACTTCAACAATATCGTGGGACTGATGTGTTATGAATCGACAGTATTATCGCGTGTGATGGAGCTTCGGCAATGAAAATTCAAGAGTTGTGTTCTCGATTTCAATTCACTTCGCTGACCAGACAAAGCGCCCCATGTACTCATGCCAATTCCTGTGATGTATGTTCAGCTAAACTGAATCTTCCGCACAATTTTTAATGGATTTTATTTAAAAATTCAACCTTAAATAATTTATGTAAAAGATTATCAGGAAAAAGCAGCGACAAAAAACGCGATAAAATAAAAGGGATGGTCGCTGAGTCAACAGTCTGGGATGGACAGTGCATTTGCAAATGTTTTGCATTGTACACAGACAGACCGACACCCCAATCATCCACATGTGCTTGGGATTACTTTCATTTCCCAGCTCTCTCGTAAGTGAGCATGGCATTCAAATGCGCTGGCCTCTCATAAGTTCTCGCATAATCCAAACGTTGCCCTATGAATAATTAAAATAAGTTTTCGCGAGAAGGAAGAGAAAAGGCCGCTCGACATGAAATATTCACTCAAATGCCAAATTAAATATTTACAGTTATTATTATTGCTGGTCGCATTTGATGACGTGGACGCAGACGAGGTATCAAATGCATGTTGAGTTCGAAGCATTTAAAATTCCATGGAATTATCATCATTTACGATAAGTCCACAAAAAAATTTAAAATTTTAATTAAGAAGTTTTCGTTTCAAAATCTGCAATGGATTGATGACTAGCGGATGACCAACAGGAAGACTTTTGCGCGGAATGCAAAATTCATAGCGACGAATCACAGTTGCAAAGCAAACGGTGAACGTGCATGAGGTGAACCTTCCACTCATCTCCACTTCTGCCAGCTCGTCGCTCAGGCGATATCAATTTCCGGATGAAACCGCTTCCGACGCAAGGTTCACCGAGGAAACCAGAAACCATATTCAATACTATAAACACCGCCAGTCAATAGTCAGAATCAATTCAAAGTTCAATAAACACAATCGATTCGATACACTCACGTCGGCATGACTTGTGTTCATCATAATTGCGTTAGTCGTGCAATAACTAGCTTACTTTAGAAGCACTGATAGCTGAATCGATTGAATTCTATATTCTAGTTTCGCTCTCCCTTTCTCTCCCTCTATCTACCTCTCTCTACCTACATATGTGTTTCTCTATCTCCATCAGTGTCTGTGTGAATGCGCAACAACAATCATCGTTCGCGGTTGAACGAGCGGTACAGCGGTAGCACTCAAATCACCTGACAATTTTGCGGTAATATGATTCAATTAAAGACATAAATTGATTCTCTTTGGGAAATCAAACGGTTAATAGAATCAGTATGATTGGATTATTGAATTTCCATGAGACTCAGATTACATTTGAATAGAATTCTCATTGCACAGGGCCTCCCTTCCATGTGATGGTTCAGTGTCAATGCCATTGCAGTTTCATTAATTTTTTGCTTCAGATTGAGCTTCCAAAGCTTTTCAATTTGAAGGAAAATTTGAGTGCTTTCAGCTTCATATTCATTCGTTTGGCTGAATGAGAGTCGGAATTTGATTGCATTGGTACGGCCCAATCGAACTCAAACATGGAGTTTCAAGTCTGCCCATCAACCGGTTGGACCACAAAATCGAGCTGGATCCAATTACAAGTTGAAAATTAAAAGTTTTCGAAATCATTTCGGGGTCATTTACCGATGTTAATTAGCAAAGTTCCCGCGGTAGCCACTTGAGAGTTTCCAAGAAAATGCGCTGTTTTCCCCAAACAGTTTCAAGGAAAAACATTGCTCGAGCTGGCACTCG
>JANSTV010053104.1:0-13533 GCA_027564135.1 Lestremia cinerea
GTGTGTGTGTGTGTGTGTGTGTGTGTGTGTGTGTGTGTGTGTGTGTGTGTGTGTGTGTGTGTGTGTGTGTGTGTGTAGAGCTTTTCTAAGTTTAACCAAAATAAACTTTCTGTAGGTACAAACTTATCGATAGTTTTCTTTATCAAATGCCAATGGAAGACGCAAATGAATGCCTGTCCTGATTTCGTGCTAAAATCATTTGCATAACTTAACTTTAATTGATTACTTTTGTATCATGAAACATAATATTGTCGGTCGGTCGAATAATTAAGAGTTTATGGTCCTTGTCGTATGGACGTTAACGATAATGGAATCATAGTTGGTGAACATCTCCCGAACAACTTGGCCAATGTAACATCTTTGTGAACATTGCCGGATGAAAATGGCTTCATCAATCAGAGGTTTTTCCATGCTTACATTTCATTAACATGGTAATTCTATTCGAGAATTTGCATTCCTCAATGGTCATCCGAAACTGGAACGAACTCCATTGGGCGCCCACAAAAAAAAAAAAAGCAACGCCATTCATTCAACTCAACTCAGATCAGCTACGCGCAGCTCATTTCAATAGTCAAATAGTCGAATAGTAATCGATGAGTCAATAGCATAAATTATGAATGTTAAATCAGTCTGGCTAAACGCATTCACAACCAACATAATTGATATACAAACATTATCATCTGGAATTGTTCTTGACATATTAAATTGATTAAATTAATAATTTCGGGTGGTTCCGTTTGACTGCATACAATGCTTGTATGCAACTCGGGGTAACGGCGAATGAAAGACAAATAGTCGTTTTCGAATCTCATGAGCGAACGAAAACTGGAGTTTGTTTGACGAAGACATTCAGACGAACGCAGCTAGCGAGCAAAGCCAAAATGTTTTGATTGCATTCGATTCGAATTGTTCATTGTCTGTGGAGGAAATCTGTGTGTGTATGTGTGGGAGTGAGTGCGTGTGTGTGTGTTTGCTTGTGGGTTGCCATTGTTGTACATATTTTGGCATAATTAAGTTCATTGGATGATTCATTCAGAGCATCTACAGCAGATATTATTCTCCGTGGAGAAAACAAAACCAAAGCGAACCGAACAAAGCCCAGCTGTATTAATAACGATAAACAAAAATCTTTGGCAATGTTAATGATAAAATAATAAGTCCATTGTTTGAATGAGTTCACTGCAAGGCGCGATGGCTTCATGCACGTTGTTCGCAATGCGAGTGCTTTCCGAATACGCAAGCATGAAGTAAATTTACTGCGACAAGCTCTCGCTATCATTATGCTTTATTGCCAACATGCCGCTTTAATGGAAATTTTTCGAATCATGAAATCGGGAAAATCGTAAATTTTATGTGAACGATGAAAAAAGAATAAATAGTGAATGACCAGCAAGGGCGGGAAACGAACCGATTGGAACTATCGATGTTCGACTATTTGTTAAACGAATCGCACATATGTAAACTCATCTGGTATCCGGAACGAAATGGCACATCCATCCACCACACAGTCGATGTGTAATGTGCGAGCTTGGGTAGGGGGAGCTTGGGGGGAGCAGGCGGAGGCGAAAGACTAATTTGAGTTATATGTAGCTGCAAAGGTATTTGACTTATAATTTATGGAGCACCGGGTCACAAAGCACATCGCCTTTCAATTGACTCGTTTATTTAAGCGCATTCCTTTAATTTAGTAGAGATTCCGGGCTTCGTTCAACTTTAAGCACACAATATTTGAATTGATGAATAATACTTCTAAGGTTTGAATAATAAAAAAATTGGCATTTTAGCGTAGCGTGATGGAGAGGATTATTTTTTTTTTGCCTTTCATTCATGAATCATGAGTCGATGATTTGAGTGAGGATATTCTGATGAAATTCTCAATCGATTCTCATTTGAAAGGACATGGCATGAAAACTTCAATCAGAATCACTTTTTTAAATTCAATCAAGTCGCAGCATTGTTGTTGACGATCTTTTGACCATTCAAATTTGAACCGAAAACCCTTTTTTCGTATTTTACAGATGGTTACGTAATCCAAAACACGATTCAGGGATCCGAACAGGACATCCGTTTGGAGGATTTTTTCTGGACGGGATCTGGTGATGGTCCTCCGCCGTACATTCGTCGACCGATTGTGGTGGATACGGACAGTTTGGGACGGACAACCGTTAAAACGGCTACGGTTGTCGCAACTGTTTATGTTGATGGGAATGTCGATGACGAACCGAATGATGCTTTATGTTTGACGGATTGTGAGAATGATCCAAGATTTGTGCCGAAGAATCAAATACCATCGGATCGACGATATTGGTTATTGACTGTTGTTTCCGGGTATTTGTCACGGACGGATTTTCCAATTTTGGAACAACGACTTGCAAAGCTCTATCGCATGGCTTTCACAAGGTAATTTCTTCGGAAATTTCTTTCCTCTGTTGCTTCTATCAACTTGGCGACCAAATATATATGCGAACATTCATTTTATTCGCTTACAGACAGCAATCTGATCATTTGGGTATTGGGAACAACAATGTGAGCGAAAGTAACGATTCGAATGGGAATCGAAAGCGCAGCACCAATCATTCAATATCCATTTTGCCAACAACAATATTCGATTATCCGATCGATTTTAGTTCTAGCACGGTGTCACCGAGTGACGCTAACGATGAAATGCACATTGTCAATACAGACATAGATTCGAATGAATCCATAGCACATTCGGAAAATGTTCAAATGCGAAAACGTCAGACAAGAAACGAACAGTTTCGGGAAAGAAGTCAAAATAGTGTGCTGCATCGTGTTAGCGTTCTGGTGCACAATGTGTCGTTATTGAACGATGATAAAAGAAGAGAAAACAGCCGATTGGATGCTCTGCTGGAAAAGTACGAACGAGCAGATTGTCTTTCTCACTCGGTACGTTGCTCGAGCGGTTTTTCCTCACGAATATTTTTCTTTTTATAGCGAGGACCGGATTACAGAGCGGCCGGCCAATCAGAGTGAAATAATTTATTCTGTTTTTGTTAATGGAAAACCGGTGTTGGCTACAGCTGCAGCCGATGATATGAAATTGCTTTCCGAGGAAGAAGTATCGGAAGAGATGCAGAAAATAGTTTATACGAAAGCTGAACGTAATGTCGCCCCCGTTGAATTTTTCGGTGTTTCGGTATTGATTCAATTGACGTATTTTCTCCATTGCAGCCTATTTGAAAGAGCCACAAGCGACCCCGTTGATTCCTGCATCGACGGTGAGCAGCGCACAGAATTCGAATTTTTTTGCGAGCTTTCTGCAATATCCGATCGCTGTTGTTCTGTTGGCCGTGGGAATTGTATTGATTATAGGACTGCTGGTCGGCTTCATTCTGATGGCACGTGCCAAGCGAATCCGAAGTGCCGAAGTTAAAAGGCTGGCTTCTCGCCAAGCACTGATATCACATCCGCAACTGATACACCAGACGCCTGATGTCAAAACCGGAGATGGAATCGATAATTTGGCTTATGAAAAAGATGGCAACGATCTGGCGACTCACTCCAAAAACAAATGTAACAAAAAAGTCGGCACGCCAACGCTGCATTTTCCACGTCCCCCATCGACAACGCCGAGCACCTCATCAGATTCATCTTCGACATATTACACCAAAAAGCGGTCTTCGTCACGACCACTAAACGATAAGACGGCTCATGTTTTCAAAAAGACTCGAAGCGTTGAGTTGGATCCAGACGAATATGCGGTGATTCGTCGAAAGGCCGATCGAAAATTGAAGCATAAACACAAGAGAAAATATATTTCGAGTGAGAATCGTGTAGGATCAATTGAGGAGAAGGCGCAAGTGCACTCGTCACCCAGCTCATTTGTGGATGGCATTGCAAGTGACGAAGCATTTGAGTTGTCCAACGAAAAGGAATCGCATTTCTATGAGCACATCGAAGCGTTCAATCCGAATGTTATCGCCGGCAACTATCATCGGAACAAACTCCTCAACGACGAGAGCTTCAACATTCAAAGCCGAGATGATCCCGACTTTGGGTCACCGAATGAGGCTTACAATCGCGAAATCATGAAAGTTTTTCAACGAGACGGTGGTCGATTGCCAGACAGTTTGAGCATTGGATCATTTTTGAGTATGGCCTCGATTCGAAGCTTCCCGAAATGTGGGGTTCCGGAGCCATTAAGTCGCGTACTGGAGCCGGTCAGTGTCACACATTTGGATCAATCGGATGGACCAGATGGGGCCGCCCAATTGCCACGAGTCTTAAACGTCAAAACGAAGAAGCTCGGACAGCAACTTCCAGATGAAAAATCAGGATATTTCGCTAGGAGTCAATCCGATGGGGCCGATCCAGGTGTTATCGGCCCGGTGGTATGGGAGATTCATAAAAAACAACTCGAAGCGCAAGGTAAGTTCGAATGAACGGTAATTGAGGTTATATTAGCTCTAACGAGCGTTCGATTGCAGATAGCTTGAGCCCATTAAGAGACCCAGTTTACACCCGAAATCGCTTTGAAGGATTATTAGAAGGCGCCATAAAACTCTATTCAAATGACCCAGACACTGCACGAAGTGATTACCGTTCATCGAGTGAGGTTCCCGGTGCTGTTCGTCCACGCGATCACCGAGGAAAATCTGCAGTAGTCATGAGGTGGATCGATAAACCATTCGACCATTCGAACTAGTTTCTGACTCGTAACCTTCGATTCCATTGCAGGCAAAAGAGCTTGATAACGCCACGCTCCACGGCAAATGCCAACAATCGTCCGGTCACGGCTGGACCATCGCAAACCACAAATGAATATTTCTCGACAGAGCCTCCGTCACCGCACCGCAAGGCTTGGGGAAGCGAAGCACCATCACCTTTAGTTCGTCCACTTAGTGCTGGGCCATTCCATCGGCCCGAGCCAGATGCATTCAGCATATCACGCAATCGTACCATTGTAAATACAACATCGTCACAACAATCCACCATTCTATCAACAGCTCCACTGATTGAGGCCATTCAAAACGAATTGAATAAATTCAATCATAAAAATTGATCGAAAACCATCGAATAGAATTTCCAATTGAATTTTAGTTAATAACGTTGAAATTATTCACGTTGATAAGCTTTCACTGCCATCGGAATCACATTAGTTTCGTTTTCTCCCCATTGAGGAATTTTGTCTTTCATTGTGTTGTATGGTATTCCATGGGAGCAATATGGTTTCGGTGCGAAATCCCATTTTTTATATTTTGAAAATAAAACAAAACAGTGCACAGCCGGAATTTGATCGTTTTGAGATGAATGCTTCATGCGAAGGTAAAACGCGTCGTTCTGATATGATGAGTTATGTTCCAATGAGTGAATTTCACATGGGAGACAAAAGCTCGCGGAAAACCGTTGAGCTTGGTAAAGTTTTCGGACGAAAGCTCGATTGTGTCGAGCTTTTCATTTGCAAAGCACTCGAGACCGTCCCAAGCTTTGCTTTGTTCGGCACTTTTGCCATCTGTGAGGAAGATTCTGCGATGTTCCCTCTTTCTCCACCGAAGCCACAACAGCTACATCGGCATCTCACCCAATGTGATACTTCTTTTGCACAAAAGTTCGGATCTAATTGTCTGCTGGCAAAGCACGTATGATTCGGCACAAATTTAAGACTGGAGCTGACACCCAACATATGGCGGGCACAGCAGCATTGCTAACGATCGGCTCTTAACGGCAGGGAACTCAATCAACCTTTTTTTTATGCAACGTATGCATTTATTTGCTTTTATTTAAATATTACACCCGATAAAAATATGATTTGTTGAACAGAATTTCTAATAATTCTCACGTAAAAAATATATATAATTGTTCAGTACCTTTCAATTGATTCGAAATATTTCTCAAATGAACACAATTACCGTGCAGAAAACATGTACGAAAGACAAAATGTATTGATGCCGTGCCCGAATCGACGAGGAGCCATCCTCCCGGCAAGTGTGTCATTAATCGATCGGGAACATGGTCTCAATAGATTTCGAGCCAGCCCGCTTCTGAACACCAGAATTCCCCATGAAATTGTATTCATTTGATGGAATCAAAATATTTCCTGTGTTATCATCAGTTTGGCAAACATTTTATTCAATTATTCCTTGATTTTCAGCTAGAAATGAGCTGTTGCTGTGCGCAACAACATCGACAATATTGTTAGCATGTTTTCAAATCCACGTGTGAGATGTGACTGTGGTCGTATGTGTATGTTTGTCCGGTGTCTCTTTTGTTGTCCATAAAAATAAATGTATTTTCTTCATTTTGGATTTTGGATTTTGGATTTTGGATTTTGGATTTGAGGTAAATGTTTTTTTTCTTGTTTTTTTTTTTCGTGCCGAAAAACTTAAATGCGATTGAAGATTAGCAAAGCAAAAATTGTTGCAAACATTTCAAGTGAAGAAAATCATTGATTTGGTCACGGGAAACGCAAAAGCCCTGGTTGGATTCATTGGATTGGTATTGGGGTAAATGAGGAGTGATTGAAAACGCCTACGGTTCTTCATTGTGTGTATGTGTGGTGACCGTCAGCAATAGTTGGATTTAAGCATGGTCCGGTTGAGAGCTTCGCTTCTGCACGCGCCCTAATCTTGGTCCAAACCACATGCCATTTCCTCCGGGTCCGCCACGTTTGATTGTTTCTTGGGATGTGTCCGAAGCCTTTGAGAAGTACCGTCCTGAACCACCAGCTCGACCAACTCGGGGGAATGCAAACATGGAGGATTGCCGTTTGATTTCAATCGGTGGATATTCTGCACCTAATTTCCATTGTTGAAAAAATCGACTTGAATTAATGACCTTGCCGTTAGTCGCTCGAAAAAATGTGAAAATTACCTTCGTAGTCGTCATCAACATTGACTGAGTTGTCCCAGTTCAATAAGTCTGGATCGCTGCGGCCTGTTCGGGGGAATGGCTTGAGCCCTTGAATGCCACCATATGCTCGCTTCGGCTTGATGTATTCTAAATCTGTTGAGTTTTTCGTACAGAACATTTTTCATTAGAGTCAAATTAACGTTTTCGCGAATTCGCTTGAGAGACTAAGTACAGTGCTGCAATGGCCAAACAAGTGTTGCTATCGGAAAATATAAACGATGAGTCTAGAGAAATGTCATAGAGAAAGAGGTGGCAAGAGTGATCAGAGGATGCATTCAGAGTGTTGAAATAGAGAATTCAGTGTGGTTTTAATTACAACAGGTCAAATGGGGCGACTTGCTACCTTCATCATCATTATCATCGTCACCATACAGTCGAGAAAACCGATCCATTGCAACTAGATCGGGATCACTTCGACCGTTTCGTGGAAATGGTATCAATCCCGAAATGCGTTCTGTACGTTTTTCTTTAACATTTTCAACATCTGCAAATAAAATCCAGAGAAAAGAGAAAACAAAAACGGCAAAAAGCGATAATTTCTTGGGAAAATCAAAATTCTTTTTTTAACAGAAAAAAAACGAAAGAATCAACAATATCGAAGCGTCGTGCGTATCATCAAAGGCTTTAAAATACGATAAGTGACTAAGCGAATGAACATCGTTGTCGCATTGTATTTCAATCGTCGTTGTAATCCTCCGTGTCATAAATTCCGTTCGGGATTCAACGAACGCGTCAATTTTAATTTGAATTTAATCTTGTATGCCATTGCCATTTGCATTCGCGCCGTCGGAGCCAAGTGAAAGAATGGAATGGAATGCAGAGACAAAAAATATCTAACGGGACTTTTTCTTGCTCAATTTTTATTCACACATTTCGCACCAAAGTCTTCAACGCTTGATTCGCACATCAACCCACAAATAGAAGGCTCAACTAAAACCTAGCTTTGGGCAATTAAAAGTCTTTTTCTGTTCGGTGCAAAAACGTCGGAAAGGAAAGAATAGAGTTTTACCGCTCCTCATCCATGCAAACATGGCACACACCGCTGGCTCCATTGCATGATAATGCTGAGAGGCATCTTCGACGAATAATACGGGTTTTCGAGAAAAAAAGAACGACAAAAACAACATCGAAGGGAAAAGATGCGAGATTGCTTGCCATCCGACAAGTATTTACGGAACGTTACCCGACTGAACCGCCAAGAGAGAACAACGAGAAAGAACAACAATAGCTTTGACAAGTATGTAATTCTATTGGCTTAGCTCTTTTTTAATAAATTGTTTTTCGAATGGATTGCGTCAATCGCAAGAGTGAATTAATGTCAAATTTCAATTGTGGTTTTGCTCGTCTGCTTGAAAATGAGCTGGAAAATTTGTTGCTGGCGAGAAACCCAGATTCAACATGCAACATTTTGATTTACGTTATTTGAGATCTTTGGAAGGAGAAGATGCATCGAGCGTAACACCAACGCAATGGACAGCATGCCAGCGGCTATTTCATCTAGACACATTGCTTATGAAATTTAAAAAAAAAGAGAGAAAAATCCGTTGACTTTTCATTCACTCAGTGGCTCGCTCGAATGATCAATTCGAATGAAAATGAGCTTTCGGGGAATTAAACGAGGAGATTTATTCTTTGGGCGAATCGAAATGTGCTCGCATGCGATTAATGCTCGTGATTGGTCTGTGGTGAAGAACGTTCTGCTCTGTTTTAATGAAACGATGTCGAACAGGCGGACGGTGCAATATGCTGCAATATGGAGGACAAATATATGCATCGGAAATTCAATCGTAAAACTAACAGAAAACGTTATAGCTGAACGGCTCACTTGCTTATGGGTTCCTCAATGCCGTTCGGACAGAGAAAATTAGGCTCAGGGGGAATGCAAGGGGTTCGTTTTCTGTAAGGCTCAATTCAACGAACAAGTGTATTCGAAACGCCAAAATCCTCAGATTTTTATGAGCATTTGTTTAATTTAGAATTTTTGCCACGAAATTTCCGAATATTTCAGATAAAACCCTAAAAGTCTCGAAAAAAATATAAAAAAAAGGATTAAAAAACGAGGAAATAGTCGATAATGGAAAATTGGACAACTTACCATCATTGGCCTGAAGCACATGTGCCGAAATCAGAATTAAAAATGCTGTGTAGTAGAAAATTGTATTTTCCAAGTAGAATAAGCACCGAAACATAATAAATCACTTGATTTGAACTGGTTGACGATCAAAATTTACGCACGACCCTCACGGATTTATTCCCAAGAGACACAAACGTTATTTTTTTTTGTTTCGTACTTTCGTTGAACTGAACGAAAACTATTTTCGAACAGAAGAGCGAATAAAAATTTGTTTTAAAAAAATTTGTCTCAACTGCAATCAACGGCAAGTATGGCTGTAGATTGTCCGTTATCCTGCTTTGCTTGGTGATTTGATTGTTGCTCTCAAGTTCAGATTGTCAACTGATGACTGAACCAACAAGTGTTTGCCTTTTATAGGTGAAATCGCCTATGCTTTCGTCGGTGGCTATCGACGTGTTTGCTTGTGATTCACAATTGCTGTGATTTCATTCCCGACACGTCTCACCGCACCGCGTTTCGGTTGAATTTTGAGCGCATGAGCAATTACATTATAATCAGGTATTATCAGCAACAGCAGGAGCGCATTTTCACAATAACACCAATGTCACTGTTGCCTCGCCTGGAAATGTTCACTCTTAGGCTCGCTTTCCATTCAAGGCATTCGAGTTGGGTTCGTGGCAGATTTTCCTCCTTCGAACTTTATTTGCCAACCAATCAACTAACCAGCCAGCCAACCACATTCCGATATAATTCACCGTTTCTCGCCATCTTTCGTGTGTAGGTTTACTTTGCGGTTGGATTTTCTCTGCATTATTAGCTTTCCGTTGCTCGAGAATAAGCGACGTTTCCATCCGAAAATTCCCGTTTGGTCTAGCAGCTTGGTTGGCGTTCGCGTGCGTCTCCTTTGTTCCGCTTGTGCTATTCGCGAGATGAATTCGATTTCGGTTGGTTTGTGGTTGTTTTCATTCATCGCTAGCTATTTGCTCAAAGATTACAAGGGTATCGGGAATCGTCAAAGACACGGTCAATGAAAATGGATATTTAATTCGTTTTGATTTTATCAATTTTCGCCCATCGTGTAGCCATGAAATGCGTTTCGAGGAATTGGAAAATGTCACAAACGATGAAGATGAATAATAATGATTCCTTTGGGCTGTTTGAGGGATTACGAAAGTCGATGATTAAAATCCAATCCAAGGGTTTTACAGCATTTTCACGTAGCCAAGCACAAGCAAACCAGGCTGAGCTGAGTTGGTGGATCACTTTGCGTCATCAATATCTCAAGCATATGTGTGCTGTTGCCAGTTCAGTTTCAGTCATAAACGTGGGGTGACTATCGTCACCAAAGCAAATGAACGTCTGCAAGTTGTTAAATTAAACCGATCCGATCGTGTATCGCAACAGGATAATCCACACCTTTGTACGCAGAAACCGTTTTATTTCCGTGTGCCTTCATTAGAAATCCGTCTTATCAATATTGTCAGCAATCCAATAAAAATGCATCACCATCACCGTCACCATCACACAAAACACATAAGACAATGTTAATTAGCGTTTATCACATTCATTGTCTGCTGTTGTTCCGTTTCCCTCTCAGCACCCAGTTGCCGGAGCGAAGGGAGGCGGCATTGAGTTGAGGCCCTTTTTTTTGTTTTGTTTAATTAAAACCGAACGAAAAAGGAAAAGAAGAAGGCGAAAAGGCTACTGAATGTGAGCGTGGTGCGTGCAATATTGTTTCATCGATTTTTCGATTAAAGATTTCTGCTTCATTTCCTGTGCACCAACCATTCGCATTAGATGATACCTTTCTCACGGACTTAATGCTCCTCATAATTGATGTGGGAAGATGCACAGCATGGCATCGAGGATTTGTCAGGTTTTTAGATGAAGACGCGAGGCATTTGATTGATTTTTCTTCAATCACCTGAAACGGTTCCTCGCACAAATACACGTTCATATGATGGATGTTCAACGGTTCCCATCCACCGGCTGACTTCGAAAGCCATCACCGTTTCCGACCCCATCACCTTCGCGGGTATCATTCAATTCACGGGTAAGTGCTCAATGAAATCGACACAGCGAGTCGGTTTCGCAAAATTTCGCATCAGTCTAATTAATGAATTAGAAACATTTTGGGAAAACGAACCGGATATCAGAACGGCATCAAAGCGGTGAGTGGTAATCTTCGTGCGGAATCAACCATTTGCAACTGTTGTAGATGAGATGAATGAATGGTCGGTTCGGTGGCTGAAATTATTGTTCAAAGAAAAGTTCAGAGAATTGAATTCGGGCGTAGTCACACTGTGGGTGACATCATGATTTATTTAACCTCAGCCAAAACGAAGAAAAGGGGAAAAACAAAGAAAAAAAATCAAATAAACAAAATTTCGAGCAGTCCAATTAACTAAATGGAGCCTCTTAGATCGCAACGCCACTAAATTGAATTTTTGAGACAACTTTCGCGTTGCTTTAATTAATTCTACGTGAAATAGTATTGCTTGGGTGTTGATTTATGATTTGCATCCCGTTTTACAACCATCCGCCGATGGTTTTGCCGGTGATTTTCGATTTTCCTTTTTCGGTGGTTGGTCGAGCGATGCTTGGTTCGGGCGTTCTGCTCGAAGAGCCGGCATCTTCATCTTCAGCTTTCGAGGGCTCCGAAGAAGCAGACAGTGATGTTGGGGCTGGTGTGAGCGTTGGCGTTGGAGCCAGAGACGGTTCAGGTGCAACGGATGGATTTGGTGATGGAGCAAGAGATGGTGGAACTGGAGCAATTTGCGATGCAACAGTAGTGGTGGCCGGATCTGGTGCTTGCGATCCATCGAGTACCGGTTCCGGGCTTGTTACTCTGCTTTCCTCCCTCGGATCTTCCGGGATCGGTGTTGGCGGATGGACTGGTGGAACTTCTTCGATAGCTGCAATAAACAAAATTCGTCAATTGATTGACTGAGAAATGCTTATCATTGCTTACCATCGGAATCGACAACGACGTTGTCCTCTGCTGTTTTCAATGGACTGGATTTTTCCGATTTCTATGTGCGAAAGCAAGAAGATAGATAAACAATTCGATCGAATTCGGTTCACTGGTCTTAGCTTACCATAATCGACTTGATGGGAGTGTTCTTAGCTCCGGTTGTCGATGCTGTACGGCTCAGCGAGTCCTTTTCGTTGACAATTTTCACCTCATCACCTTCCTGTTCTTTCTTCAAAGTCCGTGCCATGAATTTCACATAAGCCACTCGAGTTCCCAATGTCGCATCAGACAATTTTGGATTGTATTCTGCGGAAGAGAAGTTTTTGGAACCAGCAATGGCAGGCGGCACAACGAAACTCACCGACAATTTTGTCCGTGTTCATCTTCAATCCAAGATTCGCCTGCTCAATAATTTGCCGACGCAGACTTCGACGATCTTTTCGAGAGATCGAGTTCCTTGTAGATCCAATCGGGTCGCGAGCAATTGTATTTTTCCGGACAATCGCATTCCATTCTTCTTTTTTGCTGAGAGAAACGAATTGATTTGATCAAAATGTCGAAGACGATTGAGCAAATGAAAAGTGGAAACTAACTTTTTCCCGCTGGCTTTCTTTTGAATGGCCTTCGCAATCGAGGAGAAAACATCCTTAGCCTCTTTCGTTCCTTGAACTGCTTCAGTGACCAATGTCTCAACCAAGCCGATTTGGAAGTCCTTCAATATTCGTCGTTCCATCATTTTACCCTTTTTACCAGCAACTAAACGCGAACATATGTTTGAGATGCGGTCGGAAACAAGCAAAATTCACCCTGGCGACACTACAAATGTTGAGCCAAAAACTTACATGAACATTCGGCTGGATTAACGTTGGGTGTTTTCATGCCGTTCGTATTGAATATGTCAATCAATTCAAATCGTAACGTGCTAATATCTTGACGTATTTCCATAACATCGTCCTCCGTAATACCGAAATCATCTCGTTTTCTTTGCTCAGCTGTAACAAAACGGCGCACCAGGAGTCGCATGACATTATCGTGACGCTTTCTGGCTTTATCCATTGAACGTCGCTGTGCGAGGTGAAAAACAAAAGCGAAAAGAGAACGAGTCACACCACAAGGCAAATGAAATTTGTTCAACAAATCAAATCAGAGAATGACAACAACAAAAATGTAGGAAAAAAGCGCAGAAAACCAATTCAAGTATTCTCCATACACTATTTCAAGAATGATTGTTGTTTTTAACGCTGCTATTGCCGCCGGTGCCGTTGGTCGCTTGCTCTTATTTTATCCCACATTTTTAAATAAATGACCGAAGATTATAGAACATTAATATTTATTTAAAAGTTTGCGGTATTTACTCGAAACAGAAATCATTTGAGTGACGATATTTCTCGGTTTGTGGCCGCATTCAATGCTTTACGAATGCCAGACTGTGTCTGGTGTCCTGCCTGAGCTTAGTCGATGAACACTGCGTAAGCGAGAAGGAGACGATAGCGAAATACAGATTGAGAGTCTGTATGCTTTGTGTTTTGTAAATCATAGAGACTATTCATAGCTGGATGGCACATAGCACCTCAACATGTAAGGCATACAAATTACTTTCTAATACTTTATTTAT